>JALPQD010000764.1:570560-639737 GCA_023101885.1 Typhlomys cinereus | reverse complement strand
GAGGATGGTCGAGAGGAGAGACGTAGAGGAGGAGGCGATTGGAGGATGACGGTGTGAGAGAGAGAGAGGAGACAGGCAGGGAGGGATGGAGGGATGGAGGCAGGGAAGTGGGAGCCCGGCATGGCGGGGACAGCCTGTAAGCTCATCAACTGAGGACATTATATCAACACAGTCAGAAGTTCCGTACCAGACTGGTCTGGTCTCTGTAGGAGAGAAACAGAGAGAGAGAGAGAGAGAGAGAGAGAGAGAGAGAGAGAGAGAGAGAGAGAGAGAGAGAGAGAGAGAACTGAGTCTCACTCTGTATAGTCTAGGCTGGATCTCGGCTCTCCCCAACATTGCTGCTACCAGTAGTGTGTGCTGCCTGGCCCAGTTGACAAACAAATTGCTCCATTCCACTCAGCAAAGAGCTTAGGGAATTCTCAGTGCCACTGCTGGCAGCTAAGGTCTAAATCTGGTAATGTAGAATTTATATCATCCTCAGCCTTCTTTTTGCCTGGTGTCTTAGCTCCCAGTGTTCCAGTGCCCTAAGACCTGTGTTTCTTATTCCAAGGCTACTTGGAGCAGTGCCTAAGCCTGCAGGGTTTCGGTGGCAGCAAGGTTCATTTCCTGAGATCCGGGTTGCGCCACCTTTGGATCCCTTCCTGCTCTGTGAGGTTCTCTATTAAGTTTACATATTGTGGTTTTTCCCTTTGGGTCTGTTTTCTGCTGGCGTGTTTTCCTGTCACAGAGCTCTCAATCCTGTGCTCCACGATTGCCAGTTTTGTGGGTTTGCACCCACTCCATCTCAGAGGCACTATGTCCTTGGAGGCCCTTGGGTTGAAATATCCATGTAAGGACTGCAGAAGGCTCTTTGTCATGGGACCTGCACAACCACGTGTGTTCCTGGTGTGATTTGGGTCGGTTGTGGGACGGAGTGCACTTTCTGGGCTCCATGCATGTGAATCAGACTTGGGTTTCCCCACTGGTGGTGCTGAGCCCCAGCCACCTGCAGTGCTGACCTGAAGATCTTGGGGCTTGTCCTCGCTACCCTGCTGGAGGAGAAGTGTGGCTTCTCTTGGTTTCCCTGAAAAATCAAGTCTTCTAGAGTCCAAAACTTCTTGAAGTCAAAGCTAGAGACCACAGGTCTGGAAAGAGAGGACCCCGTTCCCCCCCCCACACACACACACGAAAGAGACCAACACCCAGACTCTGACTGGACCTTTACTGCAGGCCCCTCTGGTAGTGCCTCCCCTGGACGGCCAGCCCTGGATTCGAGGAAAAGTCATCCGATTTTGTTATGTCTCCTGGTACAGATTCCTTACGTGGTTTTCTCTCTGTCCCAGTGCCCTGCCACTCCTTTTTGGCAGCAGACTTTCTTAGACAGTAGCAAAAGCCTTTTGGGTTTCCCTCTGTACAAGATACTCCATCACTATCTGGGCATGGGGTTCTGACTTTTGTGTCCCTGGCCTATTTGTTTTTATTTAAGATGCACAAAATCTGACTTAGAAGCTCTGAAAAGGAAAACAGCATCTATTTTGCACAGCGCCCACTAGGATACAGAGTGCACTTTTGCAGAATATTTCCTGGGTGATGCCTGAGTTCACTTCCCAAAACCCCCAAATAGTGAACACAGTGTAGTTTCAATACTGTAGTTTTTTCCAAGGTCCTTAAGAATGGAGTCAAAACCCAGGTGTACCTGGTGTGCGTGTTAGCATGCAGCACTTTCTTGGCACTGACCCAGTGTGTGAAATCCTGTTCATGGTGTGAGTTTCTGTGAAGTGGACCAAAGGACCGGTGCTGTGGTTCCATGAATGCCATTATGTGTATTGGGGGGCTGAGGAGGTCTCCATGGGACCTTCAGAAGCACAGGGCGCAGTAGGACAGCACCTGTACTTTTACCTCAGCCAAATAGGCTCGTGCTATTTTCACTGTTTTCTTGCTACCTATAAATGACTCACTTTTGCTTATTATTCTTTCTCTGTAATCCCAACATCTGTTTATTAATACTGAGGCTTATTTCCCTTCCCTGTGTCTATTTTGAATTGATAAATGGAACTGATGATGTGCCCAGTGAAAACGCTGCTCAGTACTGCTCAGGTCGCTGCATTTGGGGACCATCTTGTGTGGTCACTGAGCTTCACTAAGCTGGGATCTATGAAATCTTCTGTTAGGTGACATGCCAGAGAGCCTGAATTCTGCAGAGCTTTTAATTGACCCCAGTCCTCATTAAATCCTGAGGCTTCTTTTTTCTGCCCCACTCCACCCCCAGTCTTGTGCAGTAATCATGGTGGGTCTGTCACACCGATTAAGATCAGCATTGGCTTTCCTGTGGGTTTTAGAACTGGGATTTCTTAGTGCCCCAGGAGAGGAGGTCCATTCCTCAAGACTGTTCAAGAAAGGACTACGCGTCCAGGTCATTACAAGCCAGCAACTGAACAGCTGTTCTTTTTTTAAATTAAATTAATTAATTTTTTCCCACTCATACAAACTTCATAGGTACCCCAGTCCCCTCCCTTCCTCCACCCCTCCCTGGACCCCCTTACTCCTTCCTCCCTTTTCCCCTTCCTTTCCCCCTCCTCCCTCCCTTTCTTCCAGTACCCCTTCCCCCCCCCCCAGCATCCTTAAGTGTGGATGTCAAACTTCCCTGTGGGTCCTCTTCTCTGATGAGGTGTAAGGGCTCAGTAGCATTGCCTAGAGCCCTTTCTTGTGTTCCCCTTTAGTATAGGAACACTACTTGAACAGCTTTTCTTTTCAGAGCCCAAGTTCCTTTTTTTGTGCTTTGCCTTTTTAACTGTGGCCACTTCTCTCTTTGGGTCGCAGTTAGCTTACAGAAGTCAACTGTCCCTGTTGCTGCCGAGATGTAAGGGATGTAAAAGTCCATTAGCCCCAAGTATTCCTGCTCAGGCTCCTTCAACGTTGAAGTCTGGGAACCACGATATGAGTCTGAAGTACTTCGTTTCTGGATTGGATTTTATTCCTTATCGTGTAGGTCCAAAGGGTCAGGGGCAAGCAACAGCAGGCACCCTAAAAGTAGAAATGGAAACCTCAGGTATAGCGAACCCGGGTCCTGCCACCCAGATGCAACTTCCTTAGGGACTTGGTTCATCGCTGAGAAGAAGCCTGGCTGTGTGTTCCCAAGCCACCGCGAACTGTCCTGGCTGGGCTGCATGGAGTTAGCATCAAACTGGACTCCCCTAGGTGGGAGTCACGTGCAAGGCAGCTGACTAGACACGTGCCTGCCTGCGAGCGAGTCACTGAGCTGTTATTGAAGAAAAAAAAAAAAGCTGGGTGGAAAGGAAGCTGCTGCAATCCTGCAGGGAGACCTGAGTAGATGGTCCAGCGACCAACAAGCAAGCAAGCACGCGCACGAATGCACGCACGCGCGCGCGCACACACACACAGCGCTGCAGTTCGGGAAAGTCGGTAGAAACTTAAATCGCCTCAAACCAGCGCTGCTGGCCCTAGGGTGCTGAAAACAGGTGGAGGCACCAGCGACCTCACAGTGACAGAAAACTGTTTTCCTTCACTCACCAGGAAGTCCTCTAACTGGGGCTGGTTCACTTATCCTCATTTGCACAGAACAGCTCTAGACCCAGAAAACATTGTCTTGTGTTCCAGGGTCAATACCAGTTTGGCTTAATACCTTCTTAGGGTCACTGGGTTCTAAATCCCTAGGGAGCAATACCTGTCTTGAGAACCATCCAGTTGTCAAGGGAAAAAGCGCCGGGCTCCAGTTCATTGGCCGCCAGTGAAGAGCTGCTGAAGACCTACTGAAAACGCCTCAGGATGCTTCTGTGCTCCCAACAGGTCTCCCGGCCAGTGCCCATATTGCATTCGCCAATTAGTTCCTCTGGATTATCTTCACTGAAACTGTGCCACAAGTTATCAAAGTCCCAAGCCACCTATCCAGTGGATTGACCACAGTTGAAGACTGAGTAGGGAACAATGTTGGGGGTGGGGGGGTGTAGACTGGTCTCTAGAAAAAGTCCCTTTTCCCAGCAGCCTCTTGCAAAACAACGCTCTGTGGGTGGGCTGGGACTTTGCAATCACTTCTCTGTCTCAAGCATTTGCCTACAGGTGGATGTCTGTACTTCTAGGGAGGCCAGGAACCATGTGTCTTGGTGTCACAGTTTGAATGTGAGTCATCCCCATAGGCTCATGTGTTGGCATCCTTAGCTGATGTTTAGGAAGGTCTTAGCACCTTTAAGAGGTGGAGCCTTGCTGGAGGAAGGCAAGCCTTGAGGTTTGGGTAAGCCCTTTCTACTTGTAGTTTATCCCTTGCTTTCTCTGCTTCCACCAGGGCTATCTGAACTCTGCATTCTCACTATCTTCTGTCTTCCATCTTTAGTTTACAGGCCTTTTAAATGGGTATGGTCTGTTTTATGCCCTTAATGAGAGGGTGAGGAGGAGAGACTACACCGCATTTTGAATTACACAACCTTGTCTTCATTTCCACCAGCTTTTCCTAAGATTTCTCTTTCATGCCAATCGATGCCTTGTCTCTGTCCTTCAGAGTCACTCTCATATATAAGCAATAACTTTATCCATTATTATAATATAAAGAATGTGAGAATATGCAACCAAAAAAGGAATACAAGAACTTGGTTATACAAAATAGAGTTTTGTAAGTAGCAAAGCCTTTCTCTTGCTGTGAAGAGAAAGTCAATGTGTGTTAACAGAAACAGAATGTGAGGGTGCAAGAAGTCAATCTGACAAACAAGGGCTGGGGCAGGTTCTTCTCTAAGTCCACACTCAGGACTGCCAACAGAGGCTTGACTCTGGGCTTAGCACTTAGTCAGGAAAAATAGCAGAAGTCTCAAGGTTTGCACTTAAAAAGTAGAAAGGGGAATCGAGAAATGGCTTTGCCTCACAAGCAAAAGGTCCTGAGTTCAGATCCACGATGCAAAATGAATATGCCTGGAGGAAAGGGCAGCAGTCTGCAATTCCAATCCTTGAAGGCAAAGTCCTGGAAACCACAGAAAAAAGTCATAAGGAGATAGAGTAATCCAGGATGGTTCCTGATGTCCTAATGTCTTGGACACCCTCCCCATAGGCACACACACAAAGTACCCTATTGTATTTACACTAAAAATTGATCAATCAACCAATCAATCAATCAAACAAACTTGTAAAGGGTTGGAGACATCGAATGGGTGAGGGCACAGGGACTTATGTGCCCAGCTTTCCTAGTAGACATTGGCTTGAGGGTTATTTCCTTTGTTGTCATGTCAGCAGGTCTGTCCTTCCACAAATGTTATGCTAACATGTCAAACATTTGGTTGGAGACTGGCAATGAGAAGGAGATGTAGGATATAACCATTGCTTTAGGTTCACATGCTGGCCAGGAGGTGTGTAGGCAAACCATGAGATCACACTGGGCTCCAGAGGTGTTAGTGTCCCTGCTCTGAGAGAGCAGCAAATCCTGCACAGTAGAATCCATTCTCCTTTGCTCAGCCTCAACATTCCAGTTCTCTTGGGAGAGACAGTTAATTGAGTGAAATACATGAGCTGAAACAGCTATGAGTGTAAATGCACTTCATGTGTCTAGTAGAGATGTTTCCTACTAAGAAGCAAAAATGGTTTTGTGATAACTTCATTATCACATGGAGATAAAATTTTGAGTAATTATCTCATGTATCCAATATAAATAGAAACCACAGATGAAGGCCTATGTATAAATTAAAATTTCAAAACTGCAAGAAAAGACACTATTTTTTTTTCAATGCTTAAGAATGGCACCTCATTAGTATAGGGGTATACTATATTGACCTCCTGTCAATACTGAAGATTTCTTATGGCTCATCAGTGTTCTGCACTGAGCTACACCTCCAGCCACTGAACTAACTTTGTCATTGAAATCAGACCAATGTTCTTAGTCAAAATACAGAAAGCAGATATAATAAAGTTGCTATTAATGGAAGGTATAGGTACATTTACTTGAAGTCCCCACACTTCTCATTGTCATGTCTGCTGAGGGTGTATCCAGATTATATGGAGCAGCATGTGTATGTCATCTAAATATCCAGGGAACATTCTTTTTAAAACTGAAAAACCTTATTTCAAGAGCACCTGTACTGGATCTAGCAACCTACACCTATAATCCCAGCTACTCCACAGGCTGAAGCAGAAGGGTTCAGAGTTCCAGACCAGCCTAGGTGACTTAGTGAAATCCTGACTCGAAATAAAAATTAAAAAGGAGAGCAAGACATATCCCATTGGTAGAGCTGGGGCACTTTCAGATGTTCTGAAAACTCAATTGTCATTAATTTCATCTGAAATCCTCCAGCTCCAACCAGTGCATGTTCACCTGTCCAAATGAATGTTTCTTTTCCCATGCATAGCTAGTCTCCCCTTATCCAGCACCATGATCTAAGAGTTTGATCTCCAGAGCCCATTTGTCATTGTTGCATATTCTATTGTGGAAATGAATCCATGACTCAACAATTAGGGGAACAATGTGATTTTTTTTTGGTGTGTGTGTGTGTGTGTGTGTGTGTGTGTGTGTGTGTGTGTGTGTGTATGTGTGTGTGTTTGATGTAGGAAGGAGTATATATGTGCATGGATGTGTGTACAAGATGACACTTGATTGTGCTGTAGAGGCCCAAAGATGACAAGTGGGACTCATCCTGGTTTGCTTTTTTACTTTATTGCTCTGCTCTGGGGTTTCCCAGGTTCCACCTTCCATGGCCAGAATTGCAAACCTCCTGCTAATATGTACCCAGAATTTTTATTTGGTATCTGTGGATTTGAACTCAGGTCTTCTTGCTTTTCATGCAAAGGCTTACATCACTGAATAAATTCCCTAGCTCAACAAGTTCCTTTTAATTCAGTTTATAATATCAGGCTACAGCTCATTATGGTAAGAGAGTTACCACCAGGGGGTGAGGTAACTCGCCACATTATAACTACAGAAAGAACTGAGAATGAGTAAGGACCAAAGCATACTGACTAACTTACCAGTTTCCAAAATTCTAATCACATCTCTCTGCTTCTTATCCACTTGCTCAAATGAATAATCCCTCCAACCATAGCCTGGATTTCTGACATCAATTAGATAATCCTGTAGGCTTCTCCAGAACTCTGCCTTAACAAAATACTTCTTCATTCCTGTGCCCAAAGTTCAGTCCTTAGTTTCAAGTTAACCCTTTAACTAACTGCCATACCATGTAAAGACAAAAGGAGAAAACCAGCTCCATACAGTTGTCCTCTGCCCTCCATACACCTCTTCATATCACACACCCACATCAGAGATAAATAATAATAGAAAAAGAGAAAAAAATCAGTGTTTCTTGCTTCTCTCAGAGCTGAATAGCACACACAGTGTAATTTAATTTATTTTTAAGATTTTTTAAATCTTTGACAGTCTTATGCTGTTGGCAATGCATTTCAATCATAGTTATGCGCTTCCTCTCTCTTGTTCCCCTTGGATGGAGATCTATTTTTGAGAAAAAAATGTTTATCTTCATATTATTCCTTGCAAAAAGTCTCCCTTTTCATTTTTGCCTTCTCTGAGCAATTTGTTGGTAAAAAGAAATATTACTTCTCAAAACAAACTCAATCAGCAATACTCCATTTTATTCATAGCAGTTACTCTTCTGTTTCTATAAATCAATACCCAACTTAATGGGAGAAAGGAGATTTATTCAGCTTATGGTGGAAGAGGAAGATACAACCCTTTAAGGTGGAAAAGACATGGCATGAGGTAGAAGTCACTACAGGTATTGTGGAGGCTAGCTGAGCTGCTGCAAGTTCAAGAGCAGACTACCTAACTGAAACAGGGCAGAACACTAAAAAATGTCAATGTCTGGCCCCTGTGACTTCCTTCTTCCAGCAAGTCCCACCTCCTAAAGGTGCCATGACTCTCCCAAACAACCAAGATTCAAAAAAAGAACCTGTGGAGAACAATCATATTTCAAACCATGATATCCCACCCCTGACCCTCATAGACTCATTGTCATCTTATTATGTAAACCATACTCATTGAATTTTGAAAGTCCCATAGCTACCAGTAGTCCCAAGTCTAAAAGCCAAAGTTCCCCTGAAGAATCAAAAGACAAGTTAATACTTTCAACATACAATGGTACAGAATAAGCATTTCATTCCAAAGAGAACAATGGGAGCATAACCGGGAAATATTGGTCAAACAACAAGAAGAAAACCAGCAGGACAAACTCCAAATCCAATGCTCCATGTCCAAGAGATGAACTTCTCATTGAAACTGAAGGATTGCGTCCCAGCCCTCCAGTGACGCTGCATAGAGTATGTTAGGGTTGATGTTGGCCTTCTAGGGGTCTTTTGAGCTGATCAGACTGGGCAGCAAGATCAGCTGTTGACACCACTTAGTCTCACTGCTCCTGTAAAGGTTGCTTTCCCTGTCGGATTAAGCCTCAAGCTAGAAGTAGCTTACCTGGGATAGAGACAGCATGTTTCCATAGCAATCTTGGTCAACAAAACATGCTTTACCAAACTACTGAGTGCTTGAGGACACAGTAAATCATGAATGTCTGTTTGTAGTACACAATTTCGATTCTTCAACAACATAGTAATCAAATGTCCTATGTAGTTTCCTTGTGCCTTCTTGCTCTTTTTAACTTGTTCTTTGAACAAGACTCTGCTGTTGTGTGTTATTTTCTCTATGGATATGGATCAAAATGATTGCCAGAGTTTGTATACAGATAGATATATAGATAGATAGATAGATATAGAGATAAATAACATAGAGACATAGATACCCCTTTATCTGAGAATAAATTGTTTTTTATTTCCTCTGGCTTAAACCCGGCCATTTATCCCACTCAATGAACTTCATGGTGATTTGTAACTGCAGGTACTTACAAAGCACATTATTCTCTTGGGCTGCTCCCTCCCATGGTAACACAATTTCTCCTTGGTACATGTCCCATGCTGCTCTTCACTCTCAATGGCTAATCAGATTTAAAACTCCACAGCACAAAATACCCTTCTTGTGATTCTCTGTAGCCCCCCTGCCACATACTACTGATTCTGTCATTTTCTGAATATCGGACAAGGGATTCATGACTCCTCCCTCTTGGCATCTTTGATGCTTCCAAAATAGAACCACTTGGAGATTGGGCCCTCTCAATTCACAGTGGGTTCAAATTCGTGGTGTTGACTACAGACAAATCCCCTGGATGTTCGCTTGTTGGAGTAATAGGCAATTTCCTTGGAATTCTGAACTCTGCTCTTCGCCTTCAAAATAATTTACATTCTCATTTATTCCTGTGTGTGTGTGTTGTGTGTGTGTGTGTGTGTGTGTGTGTGTGTACATCAGAGGGAACTATGTGTCCCTGGTGGAGACCAAGGGTGATTTTGGGAATCATGCTGGATTATTTCTACCTCCTTTTTGCTTTGCGCTGGATTTTCCAAGCTCTGCCCACCAAGGCCAGAAATGCAGGCTGTTGCCATTTCCATCTGGTGTTTTTATGTGGGACCTGGGATACAAACTCTGGAACTTCTGTTTGTGAGACAGAGTCTTAACCCTGAGCCCACCCTCCAGTCCAAGAATTTGCATTCTTATGGGTGGGAGCATTCCCCTACTCCTGGTACCAACTTCTGTACAGGTTACCTTTCTTGTTTGCTGTAAGACAACCCTAAAGTCAAGGGGCTGAATGGAATAAAGGGAGATTGATCGGTTCATGGTTCCAGAGGGGAAATATATTCCTTCAAGGTGGAAAAGACATGGCATGTGGCAGAAGCTGGAGGTGGCCTAAGTCATTGCAGACATCGAAGGGCCTGAGAGCTGCTACAAGCTCAAGAGCAGATTAACAACTGAAGCAGGATGGGACTAACCGACCACAATGCCCATCCCTGTGACTGCCTTCCTCCAGAAAGGCTCTAACCCTAAAGATGACATGACTTCCCAACAACGAAAGATTCAAGCACATGAGGGACAACTCACATTTTAAACCATGACCATGTCTAAACATATATTAAATGAAACAGTTTCTTTTTTCCCCTTTCTTTTTCTTTCTGTTTTGTCTTTCTACAGCATCCAAGCCTGGCCCTAGACTTCTGATACTTTCTGTGCCAGCTTATCGGTGGTGGCATTACAGGATGAGATACCCAAGAGCTTGCTGCAGCTGATCTGACAGCAGGCTGACAAACTGGGAAGCAAAGTCAGTATAAGCAGATTCCCTGGCTCCGCTACCCAGGAACATTTGTAAACCATTATTGCCATTTCCCTGCATTCTTGCTTCCCATGCAATTATAACAGTTTCTGAGAAAATCACCTATTTCAAGAAAGACACTCCAGACCATGCCACAGATATGAAGTTAGATAAGAATAACCACAGTTTCTTCTTAGTAGCAATGAAAGCACTGTAACATTTAATTAATAATACCTAAAACATCTGCCAAGTCAGAAAATAGTAATGCTGGCCAGGTTCCTAAAGGTTTTCTAACTTTTCTACTCAAGGCCAAGAATTAGCAAATCAAGACATGGATGGACAAAGTGGAGCTTCAACCATCTCTAACTGGTGGGCAACATTTAAACAATGCATGACCATGTTCCTGGTTGGGCCAGGGTATATGCAAGTCGCCTTCCATGATAAACACACAAACTGGCCAATCTCACAGCAATTACCAAAGCACTTCTGCCATGGTCCTATTAAAAACCCCCAGATTCAACACCTTATTTTTTCTCTGGAAACCCCTCCTACTCTTGGGACTTTTTTCTTACTTTTACTTCCTTTCTTTCTTTTCTTTAGTACCTCTTAATAACGTTGCATGTGCTTCCATACTTCCACGAGTGTCCTGGCCTTGAATTTTCACTGCATGACATGGTGACCTCGGGAGTGAGTGTCCCAGGTTGATCTTTGGAGACCAGAGTATGTGGCACCCTAGGTCCTTGAGTCAAGCACAAGGTCCCACTGCATCCAAGTTTCCTGACTCAGTTAAGATGGCTCAGAGTTCATATTCCAAACTGAGGTAGACATGCAGTTCTAACCCAGCCTCTAGATGGCGATGGAGACTTAATCACTGGTCTAATGACTGTGTTAGCATCCAGTGCTCTAGAAATAAAATCTGAGAATAAGGTATAAGGTTCACTAATAATTTAGAAATTATTCTAGATCACCCAGGTATTTTCGAGAAGGTTTATAAAGAAGAAAAGTTCTTAAATTTCTAATTTTTATCTCTCTAAAATAATAGATACATTAGGATGTTTCACTTCAGGGCCAGAAGTAAAGAAAAAAGTGTCCAACACCTGGAGTTAGCATTGGGAGGCTGAGCCAAAGGAATCACACAAGGAGATCAGCTTGAGTACACAGTGAGGTAGAAGATATAGAAGTGTTTAGATTTCCACCTCTGCAGGATTTTTCTTGGTTTTTTGTGATACTGGCTCTCAGTGTGTGGCCCAGATGGCCTCCAACTGGAGATCATGTTCTATCTCCTCTTGAGTACTGGGGTTATAACGGTGTACCACCATGCCTGGGTCTCTAGGTATACTTAGCGGGGAAGAGGAAGTAGTCTCTACAGTTATTGGATATCTTAAAAAAAAAACTTGTTTGAACTTTAGCCTCAAACGAGGCGTAAAAACTATGGACTTTCTGGAATAGATTCTTCTACTATAATATTTATATGGTTTCAATTCAGACAGTAGTCAAATACAATACAGGTGTGGTGGTACAGAGTTTACTATTCAATATCTGGAAGGCCAAGAGGAGGATGATAAGTGAAGGCCAGCAGGGCTACTAGCAAGACCCTGCAACAATGAGCAAACAAACAAATAAAGCCGTCACTAGAGACTCATATAGAAATCAACTGGTGTCTTACCATGGTCATCTATGTACAACAAAGACCTGTCAGACAAATAAAGATAGTTGAAGGAATGAAAATACTGGGTCAATAACCCAAAAATTAACAAAAAAGCTACTCAGCTTAATTAAAAACCAATGAAGGACCTGGGCAGAATGGCTCAAATGCATAAGAGCTTTGGCTGTGAAAGTGAAAAGATGTAAGTTCCATTTTCGGGAATAAAGTCAGGGATATCTGAACCTACATGTAACTTCAGTGCTAGTTGGGGAGACAAGCAACCCTTCTTGGTCTAGCGTTTTGGTTAGCATAAGCCAAACAAAGCTTCAAGTTTTAAGATTCAATGACAGACTCTGTCTCAAAAAATAAGATGAAGAATGGTAGAGGAAAACACCTAGATCAACCCCTGGCCTCTGCATGCATGAACACAAGTACCTGCAAATACATATCCAAAGGTATGTAGACTGGTCCTTAGAAAAATAAGTAGGTGTGTGGTACAAACCTGTAATCGCAGCACTGAGAGATAGAGAAAGGAGAATGAGGAGTCTTAAGGTCATCCCAGATACATTCAAAACCATCCCTGGACTATTGCTAGTGTTTCAAAAACAAAAATAAATAAATAAATAAACAAACAAAAACAGCAAAAAATAAACCTGACACATGGAAGAGACAGAAGTTGGAAAAAGTAAAATACCTACCATCAGGTTCCACATTCAGAGCTACCAAGACCCTTGTAAGTGTTTAATTCTAGATCATTCCATGTGTATGTGGGGAGTTATGTACACATTCTTGTAAAGTACTGGAGGTACGCATCCAATTTAAAGAGCAATCTTGCAGTGCTCAGGAAATAAGACTTACACATTTGTGGGGTTTTAAAGGCAGAATCTCACTTTAGCAACACCTAGCATAAAACTCAGGTAAAATCGTTCTATCTCAAGCTTCTCCTGTGGACCATATTATCTACAGGGATTAACACATGAGTTACCATGCCCAGACGGGTGCACACATCGTCAATTTGTTTATTTCGTTTCTGTGTCTTGTAAACAAATAACTGAAAAAAGTGACTGAAGGAAGAAAGATTTCTTTTGTGTCTGGTTTTCAGAAGGTTTGATCCATTATAGGAGAAAGGCATGATCGAGAAAAGCATCTTCACTCATCATGGGAAGCCAAGAAAGAAGAAAAGTTTCAGTAAGAGACAAGAGCAAGATACCGCGTTCAAACACATTCAATGGTTATCTACGGTCTCAGACTCACCCCCTCCTACCTTCTACAATCTTATAATAACATCATACGCCACAAACACGCTGAAGGATTAATCATTACATCAATCTCCATGATCTAAGTCCCTCGTTGTGTGTGTGTATGTGTGTGTGTGTGTATGAGTGTGTTTGGTGTGGTTTTGTATCAGAGGGCACTGTGTGTCTCTGTGGAAGACAAGAGGTGATTGGGGAGTCAGCATGGATTGTTTTCCTTCTATTTGCTAGCTCTAGTTTCCTCCTAGGCTCACTTTCCAGAGCTGAAAAACAGGCTGCCACCATTTCCACAGTATTTTTACTTGGAATCCAGGGATCTGTTATTGAGGAACCCCTGAGCCATCCTCTTCACTCCTAAATGACTCTTTGAAATGTCACTGCTAAAAAAAAAAGAGTCATCGCTGATGCACCTAAAGTTGTGCTTCACTAGCCCCACAACCGCTTCTCAACACAATCAACTTAACAATTTGACTTAACTTTCACCATGGCAGAATTCTATCCACTGTATATATCCTAGAGAAATTCAGCTGCAGGTCTTAAAGGACTACTGCATGTCCTGATGGTAGCAGCTGTGATCTGAACGTTCACTCACAGCTCAGGACGTGTACAGGAAGACTGCCAGAGGTTAATGTGTAGAGATGGAACAACAGGCAAAATGGCATATAAACATATTAAAACTTGCAAATGTGCAGACAATACTGAATAGAATTAGGTCCTTATCCTGATACCTTTACATGAATTGGAAATATATATATACAGTGTTGTTAAAGCAGCACAAACTAAATTGGAATACTACAAAGAAGATTAGTATCCCCTGCACAAGATGATAAGAAATTCATGAATCAATCAATCATAAATAATAAATAACCATAAATGCATAGAGAAGAAGTAATAACATAGACTGATGCAGAAAAAAATTTTAAAATGTAATACTGGTATGGGAGAGAGTTTTGATCCTCAGAACCAATGCAAAGGTAAAAGGAGAGAGCCAAGGGCACCAAGTTTCCTCTGACCCTCCACACACGTGCCATAGAGATACACACACACACACACAAACACATACCACACCACACACACACACACACACACACATCACACACACACACCACACACAAAGACTTAAAAATAAAATATTAATCAGAAGAACTACCATAGAAGCAGAATAGACAAGGGAAACAACTAAGGAAATAATTAACTAATAACTAACAATATGCTACAACTATGACTAGGCAATTGGCATTCAAGTTTTAAAATAATACCAAACTTGAATATTCTTTGATGGAAGTAATTTAGGCATAGGTTAGAAAAATGGTGATTCTTAATAGGCATAACTTTTCTTTTCTCAACCCAACCTAATGCTCCTTCCCATTTCCTACTCGGATATGTGTGTTCAAAACCTAGGTTTGGATAAGACATGGTGTCACATTTACAGTAATTCTAGAGCAGAGAGGGGGGACAGGAGGCCCACCTGGGTTACTAGTAAGTTTCCAGAACAGTGTGGCTGAACAATGAGACCTTTCCCCCAAACAACAACAACAAAATAAATAAGGAAATTAGAATATATAATAAATAAAATAACCCTGAAGTTCCCATGTAGTACTAGCATGAATTAGGTTTGATCATAGATTATGATCCAGCCCCATTGAATCTTGCCAAAAGCAGGTAGGACTTGGCATAAACAAGACAAGTAGACTTGGTAATTAATTTGTGTAGCTTTATTTGAAACAAGGAGACACTTGCTACAGTGAATAGTAAATACAAAGAAGTAGTTTATTTTGTGCTAACAATCCATGCCCTTCTATTGCCTGATTGAATCAAAATCTAGGAGATTCCATCAAGGCCTGTATTAGGCAGGGTGCTCTGAAGAAAAAAAAATCTATAGAAGGCAATATATAAAAATAAGTTTCTTAAAATAACTCACAATAAAAAAGTGTCCTTCAAAGTAGCTGCCTGAAGCCACCTCACTCTTAACTGGAATGTTTCCACAAAATCAAAGATTCCCAAAATGACTCAACCCTTGCTTCTCTGGAGGGTTTAAGACACTTTGTAAAGACGTTGTCTGTGAGAACAGCTGGGGCTCCGATATCAGCGATGAACAACGAACAACAACAAGGCCTAGAGGCCAGGTGCCAAAGCATGGGAACAGCAACAGTGTGATGGAAAAGACAGAGCTCTGAGTGAGCCAAGGACAGAGGCAGAAGCAGCAGCAACACAAGAAGGACACGATGCTCTAAAAGTGAACGACATGCACCAAGTGGACTCTGTAGGAAGTCCACACAAGATAAGGGAAGAGCAAGTCCCTCCTCCTCGCCATTCACCTTCCACAGCTGTGCCCCAAAGAGTCTCCAACTGTCAAGTTGAAACCAAATGCAACCATAACAATGTCTTTGCAAAGGATGTAATTATCACCTTACCAGGATTAACCTCTGAGCAAACTTGGGGTGCAGATGAGTGTTAATATCACACAATTGGATTTTGATGTCTGAGCTCTGGAGGAGCACTAACATTTAAGGTGCCGTCACACTGCACCGAATCATTGCTGCCTCTCTTGTTGTGCTGCTCAGCCTGGTGGAAAAACTGAGGTTATGGCCTCTGTGGACCAACACGAAAAGCTAACTCAGAGGAGTGTCTATCCAGATCCCAGCTGCTAGCAGACATGAACCCAGAACCGGCTTGGGCCTGGCACTGGATAATTCAATGCACTGAGCCGCTGTTGCAAGTGGTCCCAGCGGCAGAGAGATGTGAGCGTCTGTTCAATCAACTGCTGGATGGACCGCACTTGGGTGCTGAGAGAGGACAAAAACACTGTACAGAGCTGTGTGGTGGAGAAGCTGGTGGCTGAAACTGCAAAGAAACCTAGTCACCCTCAAGAATAACCAGATGCAGCCAGTAATGGGGCCCCACCAGTCCTGAGCCAGCCAGGAGATGGAAATCCTATGGAAGTGGAGAGATGCATTGTAGGGTTCCTGCACACACACACCACAACACACACACACACACACACACACACACACGGGCACAGCTCTAGGCGTAAGGATGGAGAAAGGTAAGTTCGGCTGCCTGCTCCTCCGCCTCAACTCTCCAGAGACTTGGACACGGGCCGGGAGTTTGTCAGAGCAAGTCCTCCTTTATGGGGGGGTAACAAACAGCTTATATAGAAAAAGGACTGCAAGGCGCAAAATGGGCAGCCAATTATGTCAAGGTCTGACACAGCGTGTAAGCCTTACAGGTCAGACTCAACTTATCTCAGTAAAGGAAAGCAGGTCAATTCCTGAAAGCCAGTTAGAGCTCTCTAATGTGAATCAGGGTACACCCAGGACACTAGCTCTCAGTGCCATTTTGGTCCCATGTACTCCGGCTAAGCTCTGGGATAATTCTTGGGCGGCCCAACAATGCATCATGCTCTAAGTGTCTCTTGGAGCCCTGGTTGCCCCCAGAAGCTGCTGAAAACCGAGATGTCCAACAGGAAGGAAACTAGAATGGAAAGGAACTGAAGGCCTGCGGATGGTCCACCTTATGTCGCCCCTCAATCCATGCCAAGGAAGGAGCCTAAGAAACCCCAGTGGGGTCCCTCATCCTGTCCCTGCAGACTTTTGTGCTGGTGCTCTACCCTACCTGCCCAGGAGTCTTGAAGTCTCTGACAGGCTTTATTTCTCTTCTCTATGCAAAAGATCGTTATCTCATGTCATGTAAGAGGAAATAGTTACCTGGTGACCCCCCCAACCCTCACCCGCTTAAAATATAAAATGTCTTCTCATGCAATTAATGTTAAGGTATTTCCTTTAAATCTATGTAGAATCATCATGGTTTTGATTGAAATGTACATGATGAATATTAAAGATTTTCCTCTCTTCATCACTTGTGTAAATTCTTTTCAAAAATTTTGAGTCGGGAGCAAGAAGGGACAGTAACTCAAATCTGTCACAGGGTGTGGCCTATATCTAGCCACCAAAGATCCCCAAAGCGCTCCTGAGTTCTTCTCCTACCGGCCCCTCACAGATGCAGACATTTCACACATCTCCAAGGTGTGCTTTGCAACCACCTGCTCTTGGCTTTCTCTCTGGGAGGGCGGGCCACAGCTTGGTCACAGCTGGGTTTCTGTGAAGTGTGATTTTTCTCCCCAGGAAATGTGAATAGACCTACCTTGCTTACTCTTCCATGTATGTAAACCCTTTATGTGCATAAAGGAAAAGAGATTGCCCTGACCCAGAGGGATGGAGATCTTGCTAAGGATACTTATATCATTTCTGAAAGACTTGTCATCCCAAGCAGAGGCTGACAGCTTTCCAGACATGCATAGTGACCATCATGCCTCTTATGTAGCTTTGTTCCATAACTTTGTTACCACCCACCCAAGAGTTACAGACCACCACAAAGTAACCAAGTAGAGTGAAAGAAGTCCTTATTGATTAAGCATGTGACTAGATGATGGTGACTGTCCTCAAAAGTCTCTCAGGGCTGAATCTTAGGAATATAGAGTTCATAAAGGGGGAAAACCCCACAAAATCACAATAGTTGAGTGAGATTTAGGTTAGAGAGACCTTGTAAGCATAGTTATTTTGCAAGTGTTTTGGTTACATACAGAAAATGTTTAATTATCCATCACAGGGCTATGTTGCTTATATATTTGTCTGTGGTCAGGGTCAAGGTAAGTCCCTAAAGTGCTAGCAAGAAATTTACAGATGCAGCTTTTTTGGGGGGGGGGGGGGGGCGGGCAATGGAAGAGGAGGCTTGTGTGTGGAAAAAAATGCCCCCAGAAGCCACAAAATGGAGTCAGGTGCTGATCCTGAGAAGATGGCATTATCTCTGCTACTTCATTTGCACTTCAAGTGCATTGTAGTCTGGAGGAGAATTAGAAGAGTGAAGATAAACCAAGTCAACTAAAGAAGCATGTCTTAGGATAGCCAGGGGCAGTGCATTCCAACAGACCTTGAGCTCCTTTTATTCAATACCCACCTGCATGTGTGTGTGTGTGTGTGTGTGTGTGTGTGTGTGTGTGTGTGGTGTGTATCAGAGAGAGAGAGAGAGAGAGAGAGAGAGAGAGAGAGAAATTGACATAATGCTTCTTTTCTTCATGTTTTAAAAATGTATTTGAGAGTGGAGAGGTTGAGAAAAGGATGTGTCGTGGTTCATGGGTGGAGATCAGAGGACAGCTGTCCTTCCTTTCCACCATGTGGGTTTCTGGGGACTGAACTCAAGTCACCAGGTTTTCCCGCAGGCTCCTTCCTGTTGAACCATCTCACAAGCCCACCCATAAAATTTCCATCCTCCCTGATTTTACATGGGCCATTCCTAGTGCTGTGTAGCCACCACCACCAACACCATCACAATTCTCTTCCTTGTCTAAAGCTGAATCTCTTCACTCTTTAAACCAAAACTCACAATTTCTTTGCCTCCATCTCTGGAATTCACCACTCTACTCTCTCTGAGATCCCCACTGCTCAATACAGCTTAAGTAAATGTCCCCACAGGGTGTTTGTTTGCTTTTGTCTCTGTCTTTTCACTGAGTAACCTGTGCTCCAGGTTTGCTTGTATTTTCCCATATTGCACAGCAATCAAATGATGCATGGAGCATATGTAAGAAACTAAACTCTATCACATTTCTGGTAGTTTTTTGGTGATCCTTTGTTACATTGAAATAGCTGTCCTTACTCCCCCTCCCCTCCTTCCACTCTTTCTCCCTCCCACCAGGATGGGGGATGTTAGTGGTCTAGAGGACTGAGTTACTGCTCCACCCCCTTCCATTTCTTGTATCACACTGCCTGAGAGAATGCTCTTGAATTGACAAGTGTCCTGTGGCTTGATTTAAGTTAATATTTCCTGAGGAAACAATCCAGTCAACTTTGCCTGTTCACATGTATTATGTGCTTTATTTTCACTTTCATTTGATCTTGATTCACTTGGAGGTAAACAATTCCTCGGGGTGCTTGAATGCAAAGTGACCAACCCTATTCCCATTTCTTTTCTTTTTAATTTTTTTATTATTATATTATTCAGTTTGGGTATATGCGTGTTGTGTGTGTGTGTGTGTGTGTGTGTGTGGGTAGAACCACGGAGAATTCGAAACCACCATTGACCGCCTCCACTTCCTTTCTTTTTTTTTAAATTATTTTATTTATTCAATTGTGCGTGCGGGTTTGGTGTGTGTGGGTGTGTGTGTGTGTGTGTTGTGTTGTGTGTGTGTGTATGTAGAAGCACGGACGAATTCGGGAACCACCATGGAAGCCTCCACCTCCTCCTGTTTACTCTGCCCCGGGTCCACAGACTCCGCCCTACCAGGACTGGAAACGCAGGCCACCCCGCTTCAGCCTGGCATCTAATACGTGGGGTCTAGGATCCATACTCAGGACCTTCTGCCTGCAAGGCAGAGGCTTAACCCCTGAGCCACCTTTCCAGTCCACACTTTTCTTTTTTTAAAGATAGAGAGTCTCAGTAGCCCAGGCTGACTTTGAACTCTTGATCTTCTGCCTCCACTTCTACACTCCTGAGAGCTGGGATTATATATGTAAACAACTATTCACAGACATTGACATTTAAATTTCGAAAAGTTCCAAAAATAAACAGTCTCAAGTCTTTGAAAGATGTTTAGTTAGAATTACAAAAGTTAAAACAAACAACTGATTATTTTAAAACAAAGAGACATGGAGATTAGTGACCCCCTTATATATCATACATTAACAAAAAAAGAAATGGAAAAAACAATACATTGGCATATTGTATACAATATATAGTCTTTAAAAATATGTCATCATCATAAGCATTATTTCCAGGATGTTCATACTGATATTTACAAGATGTTCATAATGATCAGCAATTGAAAATCAACCAGTGTCATTCACTGTATTAACAAACAGAGAAGTGAAAGTATAGGAGGCCTCAGTAGGTATAGGAAAACCTACCTGAGCACAGAGGCCATAGTTCCATGAGGAAGTCTTGGATCTAAGCTGCTGTGAAGTGCCTCCCTACCAGCAGGTGGCAGTATATGCAACGTTTGCACTCTGAAGTGGTGGTTTTTTTTCCTTTACCAAATTTATTGGCCCCCATAGCAAGAGTAGTCCTTTAGCAGACTCGAGTCCTGAGTAGGTCTAAATCCTGCTGATTCAGGAAATGATTGAAAGCAAAGCCCAAAGAGATTAAGCTAAGGGTGAGGCATCCCTCCTTCCTCCCCCTCCTATGCAGGGAGGGAAGGCATCCTCCACCCCTCTCACTTGGCAAAGCCTCTTCCTCCATCTTTCCCACATCTCCCTTTTTGCTTAACCTTTTATTTGTGTGTGTGTGTGGTGTGTGTGTGTGTGTGTGTGTGGTGTGGGTTGTGGTGAGAGACCACAGAGGCTGATGTTCACCAACATAGCTCTCCAGACCTGTGAGCCTCTGGCAAATGGCAAACTTCCCATCCCACTGAAGTTCTGGACCTCACAAGTCTTACAAAGAACACTATCCAGTGATCAGAACCAGCCAATTTTAAGGGACAATGACTATCCAACTCCAGGAAAATACTGATTGGGTTAACCTATGCAGGATAAAACTACTTATAGAAAGCATTCAAATGAGCTTTGGAAGTGGTATCAGTTACTCTAAACTGTTGCTATGAGAGAGCATTCAAAGTCAAGCAACTTAAGGGAGATTTATTCAGTTTAAGTTCCAAAGGGGAGAAACAGTCTTTCATGGCAGAGGCAACATGACTAGTGGCTGAAGCTGGAGGCAGTTAAGTCAAGTGCAAGCATCTTGGAGAGTCTCTCTTTAGAGTCTTCTGTTCTATGATTTCTTTTATCTGGGTGCACTACTGGGAAGTTCAATCAAGATCTTGGGAGGTTCCAATCAAATCTGGGGCTGGTCTTTGTATTGTGAATGCACTGATATGGATAACTCTTCAGGTATTCTGACAGCTGATCTTAGTTCATGCCAGCTGTGGTCAAATTGACATCCAGGATTAACTATCACAAAAGTTCATTCAAACAAAAAACAATAAAAGTTACGCTTTCTCTCTTCTAAAAGGAATTCCAAAGTCCAACCTCAGATAAGTAAACCTATGGACTCATAAAACATAGCTGTAGACTTTAGACAACCTTATTTGTGAAGGCTTCATGAACTGGGCAAAACTTTTATGACTAACATAAAAGGACTTTTCCAAAAATATGTTTTGATTATATCTGGGGTCACACATATTCATCCACCTGCGTGGCTACATTAACATATTTTACCTTATGTCAGAGTTAATCTTGGCTGTCAACTTGATATCAGACTGCCTGAGGAGATTGTTTGGATTGAGATATTTGAAGTAAAACAACAACCCTAAATATAGGTGGCAGCTTCCAGTAGCAGTCTAGATAGAAGACCTGCAAGCTCATCTTCCCAAATCCCTTCATTCTTCACTGACATCAGAACCCATTCTTTGACCCCCTGAAGCAACAGGCCTCACCAGCAGATTGGGACTGCAGAAATAATTCAGTTCTGGAACTGAACAGCTAGCTATAGGCAGCCATTTTTGGACTACTAGGCCTTATCTCATAAGTCAATCCAATGCATTCCCTCCTAATATGTATTCATCTATCATATACCTCAGAACCTAATTAATGCAACATCATTGTAAACATTCCTTAACTTCTCCTCATACAATAATCTGAACACAAAGGGCTTCCCCAACACATCAAGGGGTAACTGCTACTTTTCTTGAGGGGCCATTTCCACCTGGACCCTTGCATCCATGGAGTTTTGGAGGAGCTTCCCAGATAACTTCAGCCTACATGGACAACACTTGGTAGTAGAAGATTCTTTATGATAGGGTAGTAGTCATTGACAAAAGCACAATGGAAAGCAAGATAGGGGAATTGATTTTACTGATCTGAGAAGATTTTGGCTCAAATCAGAGCTTGTGGACAAATGTATAAGATCCAGAATTCATACTGTGATTGTGAAAAATGATAAAGAAATGTGTTGATACACTGCTAGGATTTGATGGCTTTGTCAGTAGGATGCTAGAGGAAGTCAGGCCAGAAGGAAAAAGGATCAGATTTTGCTAAGCGGAAATAACATAAGGATGCTGGAGGAGAAGGGCCTGAAGTAGGAATAGATTTCCTCATACCAGATTTTGTTTGCCTTATGATGGCAAGGAAATAAAATTACTTAAAACACAAAAACAACAATAAAGTAAATCTTTTCTTCTCCATCTCTGTCCTCTTTCCTGCTTTATGGAGGATTCCAGGAAAAAAAGAAAAAAAAATCTGCCCCTGAATGGCAAACTGGCCTCTTGCTTTGCTTTCTTCCCTGGTGATTCTGCTTTCTTGTGCTCACAGCTAGTTTTTCCAGTCATAGCTTGGAAGGGGCTGCAGTGGTTGTGGTCTTCGTTCCTATTTTACTCTGCACGTCTCCTCCCTTCCTCTTCAGGGTGAAGCACCTGCTGGCAAACCTTGGCAAGGTGAATTCCCAGAATCTCACAAGGTGGAAGGAGAGAACTGATTTCTGAAAGTTGTCTCTGTCATCTTTGCACCATGGCATGCATGCGTGCATCCTCATCCTCTCTCTGTCTCATAAATAAGTAAATACATAAATAAATATTAAGCTGCATTATACACTACACTTAAGTTCAATGTATAAGTTTATATATATATCACCTGCTGTTTACACCAGCAGGCTTCTATGGCTCCTTTCTCGCCCAGACACATTGCAGGGATGAGAAATGGAAAGTCCCACTTCACTGGGAGTTGAAAATCAGAAACATATCGAGGGCAGGACTAGTTGTTGCCACGCCAAACTCGTGAGATTGAAAAAGCCCATTGTGTGCTAAACTGGTAGGTGGTTGCAACACTGGGCTGAAACTCTCCCTAGCGGGTAGCCAGATGCGAGGGGGATGAATCGCGCTCAGAGCAAATATGGGGGTTACTGTCAGGAAACATTAAGAAATAGCAGGCATTACCTGTAATTCAGATGTAAGGAGCGCCCACCTGTGCAAATGGCGACTTGCTCTGCCTAGAACCCACCAGGTCTGGGCTCGCTGAACCGAGACACCAGGGCGCTCAGGTGTCCCTCTGTGCCCGCAGGGCTTCGCCTTGGTCCTTGACTTTCCCTGGCATCAGCCTGCACAGAGGGGCGAGGGTCGTAGGCGCCACCAAGGGGACACAGGGCGAGACCAGGGAGCCTCCAAGGCAGTGTCAGGCGGTTCTCCTTCACAGCCAGGACCCATCTCCAGAACAAGATCGATGCTGGAGAAGGGGAGCTGATTTCTGAGTCCAACCAGCCTGGGGGTCCCCAACCCTTCGCCACAGCGCGAGGCTGGGCTCCGCTGCCCGATGGGAGCAGCGAGTCCCCACTGCCACCCGGGATGCGGCGAGAAACGTATCCAGCGGGTCTGGGGCAGGGCATGTGGAGAGAGTGTGGCCAGTGCCAAATACTAGCGTAGCCTCCAGAAACGGTTCACGTGGCCAGCGCTCCTGGCACAGAGGTCTAAGGGGCGAATCAAGTTGGCAGAAGGAAGGTTGAGGCCCAGAAAGAATCTGGGCCACCTCCTCCCCGCAGTGACAGCTGCCAGACTTTCCCCTTGTGGCTGCTCCAAGTAGTCACTTTATTTTCTACATTGAAGCTACATGTCACATTATCAAAGTCTAGTCTAGGAGGCAGAAAAAAAAAAAAAGTCAGTTTTCCACAGCAGGACAGATAGAGTGCTTTTGTGACAGAGAGTAGATCCCAGAGAGTCATCTCTTTGTCTCAAGCCCTTCCTTTGTGTTGCAATACCTGTGTCTCCTTGGGACTGAGAACATCTCATACCAGTGCTTGCTTGAAAGGGAACCATCCCGTAGTGCACATAGTACCGTAGCACCAGGGAAGCCAGAATCCCTGCCCTGTGGGTCTTGAACCAGTTTCCCGCAGGATGGAGCTTTGTGAAAGTTGCTCCCTTATTCTGAAGCTCACCGACTGTGCCTGATGTCCATGATATTCGGGAAGAGCAGATGGAAGAAGACAAGGGAAATGCAGCTTGGTAGGCTGGACCATGTGAGCTGTAGCTGATGGGAGATGGTCTTTTCCCTCTCCAAGGCCATTGAAACCCTCACACTGTAGTTTCCTAACAATGTGTGTCTTTCTCAGTTACAAATCTGGGGAACGTTCTTCTATTTTTCAATGAAACTGAGACTCTCGAATTTTTAAAAAGATTTTATTTATTTGTTCATGTGTGTGCGTGTGCGTGTGTGTGTATGTGTGTGTGTGTGTGTGTGTGTGTGTGTGTGTGTGTGTCTGTGTGTGTGTGTATCAGAGGGCACCATGCGTCCCTGTGGAGGACCAAGAATGACTTCAGGAATCATCCTGGATTGCTTCTACCTCTTTCTTGATTTGTTTTGAGATTTCTCAGGCTCTGCCCACCAGGTCTGCAAGTATAGGCTGTCTGTGTTTTCCCTTGGCATTTTTACATGGGACCTGGGATCCCAAGTCAGGACCTTTTGCTTGAGAGGCAGAGTCTTAACCCCTAAGCCATATCTCCAGCCCTGAGACTTTCCCAACTTTTATCTCATGAACAGTACGGACAAATTATATAGACCACTATACAAAAGGAAAATAAGTCCCACATCTTAGCTGAACTAAAATTCCTATTTTGAATCCCCCTGGGAGAGCACCTCTCTTTTCAAATTAGGAGTCTGAAAGTCAGGAGTTCAGTCTTCTGAAGGAATTGATACCAAAGCTATTTCTGTCTGACCTTTCGAATGGGCTATTTGGTTTGTGGCCTTTCTATGGTTAAGAGTAATGTATATTTATTTCCTGGGAGGAATCTAAAGGCCTTTTCAGTCTGAAGACAAGTGGAGATAGGACAGGTCATATCAGTTTTAGGTGACAGGTTCCATTTTCATACACTAGAGGACACTACAGGCCACAGAAAACACTGTGGAGTCATTCTTAATCTGTAGTCATTTGAAAGAAGAAATGGGGCAAGGGAAAATATGCTTAAATTTCCTTATGGAAAATTCTACCATTCTCAATATATTCATAATAATACAACTTCTTTGGCTATTATTTACCAATGAAAGTGACACAGGAAAGGTTTTCGAACAGTGAAAAAACAGCTGTAAGACTTAACGTTAAGGCTGTGTGCACAGGTGAGCCTTCTAAAATATCTGGATACAATACTTATGCTATATGGATTTATGGATTAGAGAGACCGGAATGTGTAACCATGCTTTTCTGTGTACATGAATAAAAGCTTTTTCTGTATCATCTCCAGTTCAAAGCCAGGCTGCAGTTTGTGAACTGAGTTGCTGATAGCTTAATGGGAGAATAAGCACATAAGTTTATTAATTTTAATGTTATATGCAAAAACATTTTAGAAAGTCCTCAGAAGAGTTGAGATCTTTGACCTATATAGCATCTTAACAATTGTTGAGGAATAAAAAGGAAGAAGGGTGGGGTGAAAGAAAATATTTCATTTTAACATTTATTTATGTTTATCTTTTATTTGTGTGTGAAGGAAAGAAAGACAAAGGATGCTTATTTATGGAACAGCTCATATGTGGTGGTCAGAGAACAATTTTGGGAGCCACTGTCACTGCCCACGTGTTGAGTGAGGTAGGGTCTCTCTCATTGTTTGTGCCACTGCACAGTGTACTGCAGACAGCTGCTGTGCAGGGAGGCCCTGCAGATGTCAGCACGAACCTACCTCCAAAAATATGAATCAAAGTTATCAATGAATTTATCTGTCCAGTTCTCTTGCTTACACCTCTCATCTCCCCACAGAACTGGTGGTAACAGACATTCTCCACCGCCACTTACTTTGGGATTTTATGTGTGTTCCATGGGAATGAACTCCTGTTGTCAGACTTGGCAGTAAGTGCTTTTACCCACTGAGCCACCTCCCCGGTGCCAAGTGATTCTTTAAAAGACATGAGATAGATGATGGAATTAAAATCTATTATTTATTTATATATATTATTTATTTATTTATGTGAGAGAATTAATACACACATGCATGCATGCCATGGTGCAGGGGTGGAGAACAGATGACAACTTTGAGAAGTCAATTCTCTCCTTCCACTCATGTGGCCCTCCAGGGATGGAACTCAGGTCTTTGGGTTTGAGAGCAAGTATCTTGCCTGCTGAGCCACTTCACCAGCTCTGATAGGAAAGTTTTTTTTTTTTTTTTAATGAATATCATGTAGTGAAACTTTTCAGAGAAGTTTGCAATTTCACTTAGCATGAAGATTAAGGGTCATAATAGTCCTTTAGGAAGCTCCCCTTGCTATGAAAGGGAGATAAGTAGGAAAAGCATATTTAGAATTTGGAAATAAAAGGCCTAGAAAAAAGGGGGAAGAGGGGGAAAATTGCAGTATTTGTGTGCAGAAATCAAAGTGCAGGTGGAAGTGGCTGTGCCACTTCTGCCACCATCCACTTGAGAAAGAGGGGAGGGGTGAGAAAGAGACAGAAGTGAAGAAACATATGACCTCAATATTCCTTCCCTTTCCTTAGCCTGCCTTCAGCTGAGTCAAATTTCTTGGTGTGGAGGAGGGAATAGACTCTTGGTGAGGAGACGGCCAGGCCTGGCTAAATTCTCTTCAGGGAACCTCCATGTGTCTAGAATTCAGACTCTATTATTATAGTGGTACCAGGGAAACCGCAGGTGTGTGTGTGTGTGTGTGTGTGTGTGTGTGTGTGTGTGTGTGTGTGTGTTGGTTGGAGGAGGAGGTCTATTCAAGTCTGTTTAATCCCCAACAATCTCCCCCCCTGAAGAAGTTACCCTAAAATCCTCTAGGGGAGCTGTTATTAAAGCTAGGTTTCCTAGAGACAATGCCAGTTGCTGAGGCTGAGAAATGGCTTCCTCTGGAAAACCCCGCTTTCCCGAAAATTGAAAATTACAAACGCAGTAAATGAGGCTGGATTGGGCTTTGCGAAACCAGTCTTGTGACCATTAAGACTTTACAGTCGGCACTGGTCATTGCCAAAGTGGTTTTCAAATGACTAACCCATACCCAGCTCTGCGTGGAGCGACTGGCGGGCAGATGGTATGTGTGGCTGCTAGGAGAGCCCATGACCAGGGTGGAACGTGACCCAAGAAGAGCGGAGCTTAGCAGTAAAGATGTGTGAATTTCCTTTGCAGAGAATTCTTCATCTCTGGCTCCCTGAACCTAAGATGTTCCCATTCTACCATTGGGTCCTTTGGTACACAAAGACCTCTGAGAGTTACAGTGCTAAACCCTTTTGCAGTCTTAGCTGCTTGGACTTTATTCCCCACCCGCGCAATTGGTGGGGACACAGGGTGCAGGCCTAGCGCAGACACGCCCACAGGGACATTTGCTCCAGGAAACCTCCCACAGGGCGCAGGCCACTGCTCAGAAGCAGACTCTGGTCTCAGGACTGCGCAGTAAAGGGATCGCGCTCAGACACCAGAAGGACCCCTAGACCTGCTGGCTGCACGTCCCAGAAGGGGCGGCCACCGCGCAGCGCTGGGCTCCGCTGTCAGCAAAAGTTGCGAGTGGCACCTTCGCCAGTGGCCAGAGAAGCCGGTTGCTATGCGGGGACCCAGAGGGACACGGTTGCGTGGAAATGACCCTGCAGACCTCCTAAGGACCGCGACGCGGGATGCAACCGCGGACAAGCTCGCCGCGATGTTTCCTGCGAGGAGCTGTCCCCGACACACCGCGATCATCAGAAAGCTGCGGCGCTGCGGGGAGTCGGTGCAACCGCGTGGTGAGCACTGTCCGACACCCGCTGCGCGGCCTGCCAGCACTAGCCAGCCAGGGGTCCAGAAAAGCGACACCTGCCTAGTCTTCATAGTCCTGCTCCATTCTACTGGTGGAAGCACAGAGGAAGGTCCACCCACTAGCTCTCCTGTCCACATTGGCGGGGGAGCCGCTGCTGCATGCACTGGCATGCAGGAGGGCAGCTGGAGTCCAGTTCCCCCATCAGCTCTCTGAATGTGCAGAGGCCCATATCCGTCATTGTCCGCTGATTTCTAGAAATGCTCCTCGGAGTTGGTGAGAAATGGTCCTCAGTCAGAAAAGGGGAAGTGCGCTAACAGATGAACTCTTGGCCCGAGCTGCCTGACCACTTCCATTCCCACGGTGGGACTTGGAAAAATCAGATCCTGAGCTAGAGCCCCCAGCAACCCACAGGGCGCCTCAGGCTTGGAAAGAGGAGACCGAGTAGGGTCTGTGGTGGGAGCAAAGTCAAAGCCCTCCAGATTGCAAACAATCTGCTTCAGAATGCATCCCGGGAGGGGGAAGGGGGAGTTTGCCATGACCTGCCTTGACCCTGACCCTCTTACTACCTTTCATCTCAGGCTTCCTTGCAGTGTACACATCTCAGGGTTTCTACCCTCCAGGGCAGGAAATTCGTTCCTGGTAAAACTCCCAGGCTATGTCACATGCCTGTTTAGAAAGCACAGTGCTCTGGAGTTACAGGTGCTTCTTTAGGGTGGTTGTAAATGGCGACTTTCGTCCTTTTTTGGGGGGGTGGGTGGGTTAAGTAAGCCTGATCTTCATATTGGGGGATTGATATTGAGTGGGGGCTCTATGGACTCCATATTGGTGAGATTAATGACTGGAGCCCTGTTCCCTCTCCAAAGCATTGGAACCCTCAGTCTGCATGTAGTTCCTTAACTATTTCAAAGGAGAGCCTCCTTCATACTTGGTCAGTCCTCTACCGGGGTGGTCTTTCCTAGGGTTCAGGACTTTGGAATATTAATAGAGTTTTGTTGTTGTTTTGGGGGTGTGTGTGATTGAAATTTCAAGCATCTCCCTTTTATCCTTTAAGCCAGATAGAGCCCTCCATTAAGTTTTATCAAAAGTACAGAAGTGTCACTGCAAAGACAGAAAACCTCCTTCCACAACTGGATTCCCAATGTAACTTGAGCCACTTTTCTTTTTTCTTCTTCTTCCTTTTGGTTTGGTGAATATGAACAGTGAAGTTATATTCGGCTAAAAATATGTACTGGAATTGTGTCCTTTGCTAACGAATAAAGAAATTGTAGGTCACAGTTTTTAGTGCAACAATCTTACTTGCACAAATACTCTATATTTTCTCCTGTATGTACAACCTGGATTTTTAAAAATATGGTTGAAGTTGCTGTTAATGAAAGACAGAACTGTTTGAGGAGATGAAAGTGGGGGGAAGGGGGGATGTGGAGATGAGACAGTACTTGGGGGAGTACATGATACGTATGTACAAAGATTCATGAAACATATTGTAAAGTGACAGCTAACCAAAATGAACAGAAAAACTATGCTAGTATCTCCTATCAGTTACCATCAGTTAGCTTGTACCAGTTAGTGTGCATGGCTACTAATAAAGTTCACAAATTGGCTGATGGGAACAAAGAATTTTATTCTTGCCTGGACCTCGTCCTGTCATCCACAAGAATCATCAGCTTTGGCAGTTTATGGTGTGGGATGACCCAAAGCAGACACATCTGAGCTCTTTGCTCATCACTTTCTTTGTTTCTTGTTTTTCCCCACACACATATTTTCCTGGTGCTTTTATTTATGACATGTTAACATTAAATACCCTATAGTCCTAGTCATCTGCTGCCTCTAAGAAATTGTTCTGCTTTTTGCTCATGATACACCACTGAGCACAACTAGGCAGCTGCATCTGCTTATAACCAGTGCTTATAACCTCTGCAGGGTTTATAACCTCAGATGCCAGTGAACATTCAGAAATGTGCAGCAGTGTTTTCTTGATTTGCCCCTGGCTACGGACTGATTCACTTTTCTTATCTGTCCTTCCCTCCATCTTCCAGCTTTGTAACTACATTCCTGACACTTCAGGGATTTTTCTGAGATAACATGATATTTATCTCTATGGAATGAACGAGTCAATCTCCTAGACAAAAGTAGAGTTAAAATTCTGGATAAGGAGAAAAGGCTGAAATGAAGAAAATGAGAAAAGAAACAAATACTTTGGGTTCTGAATTAAATTATGTTAAGGAGTTTTTCTTTGAGGAGGGGAAGGTGGGGATATTATTAACTAAGAAAAGGAATCATCCTCAAAGAAAAGGCTTAATCTTTTTTTTAAATGGAAGAATTTATTCTTTAGAATTTTTTAATTTTTTTCTATTCATACAGACTTAATAGGTACTCCTTCCCCTTCCTCCTTCTACCCTTCCTGGACACCCTCTCGCCCTCCCCACTTTTACCTTTCTTCTCCTCCCCTTTCTCCCAGTGCCCCTTCCCCCCTATTCTTGGAGCATCCTTTAGTGTGAATGTCAGACTTCCCTCTGGGTCCTCCTCTCTGATGAGGTGTAAGGACTCAGTAGCATTGCCTAGAGCCCTTTCTTGTGTTCCCCTTTAGTATAGGAACACTATTGTGGCTGTTAATCCCTTGACTCTAAGGATCCTAGTGCCTGTGATCCATGCTAGACTTTGGGAGGTCAATGATATGTTGGTCATTGCACAGGTCATGCAAAGTCCTATTATAGTTACTTCGGCCCTAACTTGTGTGGAGTATCTTGGATATCGTTGCTCCTCCCCATCTTTAGGCTCTTACAATCTTACCGCACCCTCTTCTGCAAATTTCCCTGAGCCTTAGGGTGGGAGAGATTAGGCTGGCCTGGTTCCAGGTGATTAATGCAGGATCTGTGATGTTTTGAATTATGGTTTGTTGTTTTTTTTTTTTTTTCAGTTTTGCTGTTCCTGCACTGCCCTTGGCTCCATCCTGATGGGTATTGGATGCCACCTCCTAGACAGAGATAAAAGGCTGTTAAAATAGAGTCTTCATGCTATGGGGGGATCAGTCTCCCATTTGTAGGATGGTTACCATCTATCTGCCAGACTCTATGCCCTCCCCGACTGGTGAGATCAAACCCCCTCAGTTGCAAGTGACCAGGAAGGAAAGTCTGTGAGCCTAACGAGATGTCTCATTTCTTAATGGCAGTACTTGATGGGGCCTATTTTCTCTGCTGTAGCATGATCCCCTCTCTCCTTGTTTCCCCCTTCCCTCTTGTTTATAATCTTTGCAATTACTGTAGGTACTACAGAGATTTATCTTTGAGTATGTCACTGAGTGGGTTTGGTACTAGGATCCACTGATTAGGGAGTACATATGGCGCTTACTTTTCTGTGTCTGGGATTCTTCACTCAATATAATTTTTTCTAATTCCATCCATTTCCCAGCAAATTTCATTAAGTCATCTTTTTGATGGCTGAGTAGTATTCTATTGTATAAATGTACCACATTTTCCAGTGTTGGAGAGGTGGCTCAGGGGTTAAGCCTCTGCCTTGCAGGCAGAAGGTCCTGAGTTGGGATCCTAAACCCCTACATGTAGACACCAGGTGGAAGCCCAGCACCCTGCTTTTCTGGTCCTGGTAGGCTGAGCCTGTGAATCCCAAGGCAGAGTAAACAAGGAGGAGGTAGAGGTGGTCCATGTTGCTTCCCGAATTCACCCATGGTTCTACACACACACACACACACACACACACACACACACACACACACACAACGCACACACACACACACAATTGAATAAATAAAAAAATTTTTTTGCAATGTACCACATTTTCCTTATCCATTCGTCAACAGTTGGGCATTTGGATTGATTTCATGACTTTGCTATTGTAAACAGTGCTGCTCTGAATATGGTCATACTTGTGCCATTGAGGTGAATTTTTGCTGTATGGGGGATTATTCCCAAAAGTGGAATAGCATATGACATTTCAATCTTTAACTCTTTAAAGAATCACCAGACAGCTTGCCAGAATGGTTGTATAAGCCTGCATTCCCACCAGCAATATAGGAGAGTTTTCTTCTGGCCCCATCCTCTCCAGTTTTTGGTGTTGTTTGTATTGTGGATTTTTGCCATCCTGACCAAGCTGAGATGATATCTCAGGGAGGTTTTGATTTGCATTTTCCTGATGGCTGAGGATGCAGAACATTTTTTAAGGTATTTGTTAGACATTTCGATATCGTCCCTGGTAAAGTTTCTTTCGAATTCCAAGATTCATTTATTAATGGGACAATTTGTTTCCATGGTGTTTACTTTTCTAAGGTCTTTGTGCATTTGGGTAACAGAGCTCTATTAGATATGTGGTTAGTAAAGATTTTCTCCCATTCTGTAGGTTGTCTTTTTGCTTGGGTTACAATCTCTTTAACTGAACAGAAGCTCTTAAATTTCGTAAGATCCCATCTGTTGAGTGTTGGTTGTAGTGACTGTGCTATTGGATTTCCGTTTAGGAACTGTTGGCCTAGTCCAATCAGCTCGAGGGAGTTCCCTATCCTTTCAACTAAGGTTTTTATACTCTCTGGCCTTATGTTGAAGTCCTTGATCCATGTGGAATTGATTTTTCTACATGGTGGCAAGTACGGGTCCAGTGTTAATCTTCTGCATGTGGACATCCAGTTTTGCCAGCAACATTTGTTGAAGATGCTGTTCTTTTTCCATTGGATTTTTTGGACCCTTTGTCAAAGATCAAATGGCTGTACTTGTGTGGGCTTATATCTGGGTCTTCAACTCTTATCCATTGATCTGTGTGTCCATTTTGGAGCCAGTACTAGGCTGTTTTTATAACTGTGGATTATAGTATAGATTAAGGTTTGGTATGGTGATACCTCCAACAGTGTTTTTGTGATTCAGGATTGTTTTTGCTATCCTGGGTCTTTTGTGCTTCCATATGAATTTTGAGATTATTTGGTCAATTTCTTTAAAGAATTGCTTTGGTATTTCGATTGGTATAGCAATGAATCTGTGTATTGCCTTTGGTAGGATGGTCATTTTATGATCTTGATTCTGCCAATCCAGGAACATGGGAGGTCTTTCCAACTTCTGGTGTCTTCTGTAATTTCTTTCTTTAGGATTTTAAAATTTTCATTGTAAAGGTCTCTTACTTCCTTGGCTAGGTTTGTACGAAAGTCTTTCATTTTTTTTAGGGACTATACTAAATGGGATTGTTTCTCTTAGTGCTTTTTCACTTCTTTCATCCTGGGCATAGAGGAAGGCCAATGATTTTTGTATGTTTATTTTGTATTCTGCCACACTGATGAAATTCTGTATTAGTTCCAGGAGTTTCCTGGTGGAATTTTTAGGACCACTCAGATATATGATCATGTCATCTGCAAATAGAGATAACTTGACGTCTTCCTTGCCGATTTCATCCCTTTTATATCCATTTTTTGTCTTATGGCTCCAGCTACAACTTCAAGTACAATATTGAATAGAAGTGGTGAGAGTGGACAGCCTTGTCTAGTTCCTGCTTGAAGCAGGAATGCTTCAAGTTTTTCCCCATTGAGTATAATCCTTGCTTTTGGCTTGTTGTATACAGCTTTTATGATATTGATAAAGGTTCCTTCCATTCCAACTGTCTCTAGGGATTTGATTATAAAAGACAATTGGATCTTTGCAAAAGCTTTTTCTGCATCTATTGAGAGTATCATGTGATCTTGAATTTTGGACTAGTTTATATAGCGAATTACATTTATTGGTGTGCGTATGTTGAACCAACCATGGGTGCCTGGGATAAAGCCTACTCGATCCCCATGAATGATCTTGTTGATATGTTTTTTGATTCTGATTTGCTAAGACTTTGTTGAGAATTTTGCATCTGTATTCATCAAAGAGAATGACCTATAGTTTTCTTTTTTAGTGAATATTTATTAGGTTTTGGGACTAAGATGATATTAGGTTCATAGAAAAATTTGTAAGTATTCCTCCCTTCGGGGCTGGAGAGGTGGCTTAGGGGTTAAGCCTCTGCCTTGCAGGTGAAAGGTCCTGAATTTGAATCCTAGACCCCATGTATACATGCCAGGTGGAAGCGGGGGCGGCCTGCCTTTCTGCTCCTGGTGGGGCAGAGCTTGTGAATCCCGGGGCAGAGTAACAAGGAGGAGGTGGAGGTGGTCCATGGTGGTTCCCGAATTCACCCGTGGTTCTACACACACATACACACACATACACGTACACACGCACAATTGAATAAAATAAAATAAATAAAAATAAAAAGTATTCCATCCTTTGCTATTTGATGGAACAGTTTAAGGAGTATTGGTGCTATTTGTTCCTTAAATGTCTGGTAGAACTCTGTGCTGAATCCATCTGGTCCAGAACATTTTTTGGTGGGAATAGCTTCTGTTTGTTTTGATTCTGGAGATGCTGTCTCCCTTTGTAACTGAGACTAGAGAGGAACCTTTGATTCTCATATCTCAGTTTTTCCAATAGGGAGATTCTACTCTTACTCTTCCTGGACTAATAATTCACATTCTGAGGTTGAGGAGGCAGAAGGTGGTACAGCTGTGCTGTGATAGGGTGGGTAAAAGCAGATGCTATCCTAACACAATCAGGTACCTACTTGGAAATAGATGATGCTCCGGGGAGTCCAATGCAAGCAAAAGGCTTCCTTTTTCATCCCCAACAAATAGCATGTTTTATTGTGGTCGGCTACAAGACAGAGACAGAGAGAGATAGCTAAATAGAAAGAGAGAGAGAGAGAGACAGACAGAGAGAGGGAGATGGGCTGAGTATATAGCAAAATGATAGAGCTGTTGTGATCATACACAGGGAGCTGGATTCACATTGGGTATTTTGGTGACTATTGCTGAGGTATTTTGAAATCCTTCTCAGGACAGCAGTTCCTACCAGGTCCACCTACCATATTCCCGAGCCTGGAACCTGGGTTTGAGTGTTTTCCCCTGCATTACCAATATCTTTGAAGCCATTGCTTCACTTTGGACATGTTGAGATTAGACCCCATCCTCGCTGCCACCACTTACAATCCCCTTGTTTCACTGGAATTTTATTCATTCCGGAGAAAGTCAAAAGGGAAGAATGAATGATGGGACATCAGTGGGCCCTAGTGCTGGTCAAAGAACTTGCAGATGTTTAGTCTCTACTGCCACCATGTGCCCTCTGAGAATCTGGTCTTCAATGTTCCTTTACCCGTGCAGGGGGGTGCGGTGGGTAAGTTAGCCACCTTAGCGAAAAGCAGTATCCATTCACTTACTATCTGCACTTTGGATGGCTAGTGTTTTCTGCCCTTATTTCCCTGCACATTGGCACAAAGTATTCTGTGGGTTGAGTGCCAAACTGTCTCTCCTGGATGGGGGTCAAAACAATTATTGTAAGGCAGTTTGATGTAGCATCTTCAATGCTTACCCTTCAGAGCCTGCACTTTTTCTACGACCTATGTCCTTCCCTTTCCTAGGTTCTTGTTCCTTGCTGAAAAGTGGGCCTTCCTTCCAGTCACAAAGCTCCTAGTTACCCCCTTTGACAGTAATGCCACTATGACACTGATGGTAATCACCTTCCAGGATGAGAGGCAAGCAGTTTTCATGGAGTGATGGGATTTTATGATTGCTTTTCCCTCCCACTAGCTTCCAGGTTATTCTCTGACACTATGGAAGCTATCCAGAAAGAGGAAGCTTCAAGACTGCTGTCTTTTTTCCCCTGTCCTGTGGGGATCCATACCTGTTGCATCTTTAGCAACAGGGCCATACTGTGAGTTTCGACATGGCTGCCCAGAGCAATGGAAAAAATAGTCTATACTGTCTGGGGGCCTTTGAGGCCTCTCTTAACAACAATGTATTTAGGAAGCGTGATATTCTTCTGATTTCTAGGATTGTGACATTTCCTCTGGGCTCCAATGGAAGCCTCCCAGGCAATTTTTTGTTTTGGTTTGGTTTGTTTTACTGTATCAATCTCTCTCTTCTCTTCTCTGTGCAGAGAATCTTTTTTTTTTTAACAAAAGTGTTACATTTCAATGATGTAGTAGGTTTCTATCCTACTCATCCCTAGTGTTTTCTCAAATTGCTATGTTTCTTTATCCACTGAACTGACTTCTTTACTTCTTCATGAAGGGATATACGAAAAGGAAAAAGGGGGTGGGGAGGCTGAAGAGGTGGCTCAGGGGTTAAGCCTCTGCCTTGCAGGCTGAAGGTCCTGAGTTGGGATCCTAGACCCCAAGCATATACTCTGGGCAGAAGCAGGGGTGGCCTGCGTTTCTGGTTCTGGTAGGGCAGAGCATGTGAATCCCTGGGCAGAGTAAACAAGGAGGAGGTGGAGGCCGCCCATAGTGGTTCCCCAATTCGCCCAGGGTTCTACACACACACACACACACACACACACACACACACACACACGTACATACATACACACACATACGTGCTCACACGCACAATTGAATAATAAAAAAAGAAAAAGAAAGATAGATAGATAGATAGAAAGATATATAGAAAGAAAGAAACAAAGAATTTTATGTGCATGTGGATGTGGATCCAGTTGGGTTGTTAACACAGGCCCCTGGGTTTGAAATGGACACCAAATGAAACTGGGTGTGGTGGTATACATGCCTGTGATCCCAGCTTTTGGGAGCTTGAGGGCAGATGACCAAAATTTCAAGGTCATCCCTAGTTACACAAGGAGATCATTCTAGATTACCTGAAACCCAGTTTAAAAAAAAATACAAAGCCTCTTAGGTGATGAGAGATGTCATGGCAGTTCTTTCTTGGAGCCAAACTCACCAGCGTGGAAATTTCACTTGGAAATCTGTTTCTTTAGAAATACAGCCCGTTGAAAACTAAGTGTAGCGATCAAACTTTTCAGCGGTACTCTCATCTTCAGCGTCTCCAATTTTCAGTGTGCAGATCTTCTCAGCCTATGATGTCAAAGTGCCTTCTCTCTCTCTTTTATCCATGTTCTTGTATTACCACGGGGCTTGTGTTCGTTTTGATTCTGGAAATGCTGTCTCCTTTTGTAACTGAGACTAGAGAGGAACCTCTGATTCGCCTGCCTCAGTTCCTCCAACAGGGAGACTCTAGTCTTATTCTTCCTGGACAAATTATTCACATTCTGTGGTAAAGGAGGCAGGAGGTGGTGCAGCTGTGTTGTGATAGGGTGGGCAAAAGCAGGTGTTATCCTAACAGGATCTGGTATCTACTTGGAATTAGATGGTGCTGCGGGGGGTCCCACACAAGTAAAAGACTTCCTTTTCCATCCCCAACAAACAGCATGTACTCTTCTGATTTGCTACAAGAGAGAGACAGAGAGAGAGAGCTAGATAGACAGAGAGGGGGTGGGGGGCTGAGCACATAAAACAATGATAGAGCTGTTGTGATCATACACAGGGAGCTGGATTCAGGTTGGGTTGTTTGGTGACTAAACCTGAGGTATTTCCAAATCCTTGGGACAGCAATTCCCGCCCCTCCAACCTCCAGATTCCCGTGCCTGGGGCCTGGGTTTGAGTGTTTTCTCCTGCAGTACCAGTATCCTGGGAGCCATTCCTCCACTTCAGGCATAACGAGATCAGACCCCACCCTGGCTGCCACCCCTCACAATCCCCTAAGCCGATCAACCTCCTCGCCATGGGATTCTATCCCCGTTTAGCTTTGGATGGTTTCATCCCACAATCCAAACAATCTGACAGCAGCATTAGTAGACAGGGTAGGTGTGGCTTCTGACAGAATGAGCTTCTAGGTTTCCAGTCGACACCTAATTGGGCCTGGGCTTAGGCCCGCCTACTCAGAAGGAGTATAAAGGCAGCAGCTCTGGGGCCCCTGCAGCCATACAGCTGTGACTGTGTGCAGTGAGAAGGAGGCTAGGATGGAGCAGCCCTTCCAGCTGTGCGTGAGGCAGGCCTGGGCTTCCGCACCCCATGTGCTGGAAACCCCAGAGCTCAGAAACATTCGTCCAGGGGTGTCTGGACACTGGCCACTCCCTCTGTATCCCAGGCTTGGCCATGTGGATGGGCACGCCGGGAACTTCCCCCAGGAATCGCTCACTGCGCCCTGCGGTGCTCTGAGTTGGGCCTGTCCTAGACACAACCCCAGAGGACAGAGCACCTCCAAGCCTGCCCACTAGCAGCCTGGCTGGGTCCCCACATCTTCATCCTGGAAAGAGCCCCTGCCATCTCCTGCAGCACAGAGCGGCTCACGCTCAGCTGTCCTTCCGGCAGCTTTGCAGACCCACATCTCCCTGCTCCAGGGAGACCACAGCAGCCTCCCAAGGCTCATGTTAGAATTTCAGAATGGCTGTTTTCCTCTTGGGCCAAGACACATGATGCCCAGTGTCCCGAGTCATGTCGATGGCGGCCCTCCTTCTAGTGGTCCCGGATTCTCGGGCTTCCTTCTCTCTTGGCCTTGGGGCATGAGGAGCCTGGAGACTTAGTCAGTCTAGAGCCTCCTTGGATGGTCTCTGGAAGGGCATTCCACTAGTTACTCATTTCCATCACTGGGACACAACGCCTAGAGTCCCGCAACTTGATGGGACAAGGGGACATTTATTCAGCATTCAGTCCCAGAGGGAGATACAGCCGTCCAGGGCAGAAGGGACATGACTGGCCGTGGAAATGTAAGATAGGATAAGTCGCCACAGACACATTGGGGGCTCAGAGCTGCAAGACCTCCAGCCACAACTGGAGGCCCCTTTCAAAATCAGGTTGAAGGGATAACCGCCCTCAAAGCCCACCCCCTACCGCCTTCCTCTAGCAAGGCACAGTGTCCTAAAGGCGTCTGGACAGTCTCCAATACAGAGACTATGGGGGGCACATTTCGACCCATGGCACACATGTTCCTTTAGATGCGTTGTACGAAGTTCAAGTTTGTCCACAAAATACCTTCCTTCATGCCAGAAGGCTACCCTGCTTCTTAGGACTTTTGGGAAAGCAGTTAGTCGTAGGGGCCACATCGCCTCTCAGATGTTCAAGTTTGGCAGCAAGCATTTGAACCTGCAGAGCCATTGCCCCAACCTTGATCTCCTGGAATTTTACTCATCTGGGAGCAAGTCAAAAGGGGAGAATGAGTGGTGGCACATCAGTGGGCCCTAGTGCTGGTCAGAGAACTTGCAGATGTTTGGTCTCTACTGCCACCATGTGGTCTCTGGGGCGTGAACCCACAGAAGTAGGGTGTGCAGACCCACCCTTTTCCCACTGAGCCAGCATTCTTGACTTCCTGAGAAATGTTATCCATTTTTATTCTCTGAGTGTTATACACACGACTATGGTGAAGGCATGTCTTTTTCATGCCTGGTGTCTAATCCGATGACCTCTCATCCTCTCCTTGTGACTTTCTTCTCCCTTCTCAATGTCCCTGACACTGTCTTTTTGCAAGTGTCACCCACTGGGATTCATGTCTTTTGTCTTTGAGGATATGTGCATGACTGCTTGCTGGAGCAGGAGTCACATGTTAGTGGGAGTCCCATGGGAAGAAGCATCCTGCCTTCTCCCCATCAGCACAGCCCTTACCAATCTCTCAGGGGGGCATGGAGCCTCTTGAGGTCTTCCCCGTTCACGGTGCTATGTTGAGAGGACCATCTCTGTGCAGGTATTGAGGAGATATACACAGCTGCCCTGAAATAATGGAAACCACGCTGTGTCGTGTCCCAGGTGACATGTCTGCCTGTATTCTGTGCTGCCTCAGGCTCTTTCAATTCTAGGGCTCCCTGTTCTTCAATGTTCCTTTACCCGTACAAGGGAGTGTGGCGGGTAAGATAGCCACCTTAGCGAAAAGCTGTACCCATTCCCTTACTGTCTGCACTTTGGCGGGCCGGTGTTTTCTGTCCTCATTTCCATGCACATTGGCACAAAGTATTCTGTGGGTTGAGTGCCAAACTGTCTCTCTCTTGATGGGGGTCAAAATAATTATGGAAAGGCAGTTTGATGTAGCATCTTCAAAGCTTACCCTGCAGGGCCTACACTCTTTCTAGGACCTATGTCCTTCCCTTTCTTAGGTTCTTGTTCCTTGCAGAAAAGTAGGCCTTCCTTCCAGTCACAAAGCTCCTAGTTACCCCCTTTGACAGTAATGCCACTATGACACTGATGGGAATCACTTTCCAGGATGAGAGGCAAGCAGTTTTCATGGAGTGATGGGATTTTATGATTGCTTTTCCCTCCCACTAGCTTCCAGGTTATTCTCTGACACTATGGAAGCTATCCAGAAAGAAGGAAGCTTCCAGACCAGTTTCAGCTGGTGTCTTTTTTCCCCTGTCCTGTGGGGATCCATACCTGTTGCATCTTTAGCAACAGGGCCATACTGTGAGTTTCAACATGGCCTCCCAGTGCAATGGAAAAAATAGTTTATATTGTCTGGGGGCCTTTGAGGCCTCTCTTAACAACAATATATTTAGGAAGCGTGATAGTCTTCTGATTTCTAGGATTGTGACATCTCCTCTGGGCTCCAATGGAAGCCTCCCAGGCAATATTTTGTTTTGGTTTGGTTTGTTTTACTGTATCAATCTCTCTCTTCTCTCCTCTGTACAGAGAACCTTTTTTTTTTTTTTAACAAAAGTGTTTACATTTCGGTAATGTAGTAGGTTTCTATCTGGTTGCATCCCTCGTTCCTACTGTTTTCTCAAATTGCTATGTTCCTTTATCCACTGAACCAGACTTCTTTACTTCTTCATGAAGGGACATTCAAAAAGGAAAAAGGGGGGAGGGGTTGCAGAGTTGGCTCAGGGGGTTAAGCCTCTGCCTTGCAGGAAGGTCTTGAGTTGGGATCCTAGATCCAACAATCAGGCGGCGACCGAAAACTGAACTGGATCCCCATCCCAACCTATGAGTCCTTTATCTCAAGGACAAATCTACCTCTGGTCAACACAAAACATTCCTTCAGAAACAGAGCCCCATGGCCCAGCATTCCCTTCCACCTCCATCCTCACAAGCCTGTGTGCCCTTTGTCAGTTGGGGCCACTTAACCTTTTCTTGTGACGGTTCTTCTTGAACCTTCTGTTCATGTGTGTAGAGTTAAAGTTTATATTCTAGAGTCTGGAGAGATGCCCCAAGGGTTAAGCCTCTGCTTGAAAGCAGAAGGTCTCAGTTCAGATCTCAGATTCCATGTAAAAACCATGCACAGAAATAAATAAAGGGAACCTTCACTCTCTACCCTGAAAAGCAGAGCCAGGGAAAACCCAGAGAAAAATCGAAAAGGAGGTTGAACAATTTCCCAAGTCATACTTGGATGACAGGATCGGGGAACAAAGACACCAGCTGAAATTGGTCTGGAAGCTTCCTTCTTTCTGGATAGCTTACATAGTGCCAGAGAATACTCTCGAAGCTGGTTGGAGAGAAAACAATCACAGTGGCATTATTGTCAAAGGGGGCAACTAGGAGCTTTCTGACTGGATTGAAGGCCCACTTCCCAGCATGGAACACCTTCCTGCTAATGCAAACCGAACAAGAACCTAGGAAAGGGAAGGACATAGGTCTTAGAAAGAATGGAGGCTATGAAGGGTAAGCTGTGAAGATGCTACATCAAACTGCCTTTTCCATAACTGTGCTGATACCCATCAAGTGAAAGACAGCTCAGCACTCAGCCCAGAAAATTCTTTGTGCCAAAGTGAAGCGAAAAAGGACAGAAAACAACAACTGGCCAAAGTGCAAACAGTCCGTGAATGGGTACCACTTTGCCCTAAGGAGGCTATCTTAGCGGCCCCACCCCACTACACGGGTAAGGGACCATGGAAGAACTGGGAGCGTTAAGATTGTAAGAGCCTGAAATGGGACAGGATACAGTCAGATGTGACCTCCTCCGGGACACAACAGGGCCGTGGTTTAAATTATTTCAGGGCAGCTATGTCTGCTTCCACAAGATCTGCACATTGCACCATGGACGGAGAAGACCTCAGGAGGCTCCATACCTCCCCGAGAGACTGGTAAGGGTTGTGCTGATGGGGAGAAGGCAGGATGCTTATTCCCATGGGACTCCCACTAACATGTGATTCCAGCTCCAGCAAGCAGTCATGCACATATCCTCAAAGGCAAAAGAGATGAATCCCAGGGGGTGACACATGCAAAAAGACTTGACAATGTCAGGAGACTGAGAAGGGGAGGAAAGTTGTAAGGGGAAGGTGAGGGGTCATCAGATTAAACACCAGGCATGAAAAAGCCGTGCCTTCACTATATTTGTGTGTATAACACTCAGAAAATAAGAATGGATAACATTTCAATAGAAATCAAGAAGGCAGGCTCAGTGGGATAAGGGTCTGCATGCAACCCCTGGTGATGTGGGTTCAATCTCCAGAGACCACATGGTGGAGTAGGTGGGCCTAAATCCAAATCCAATCATAGCCCTCTTGGTATCATTTTTTCCTGTAAAAACTGTGACTGACATACCTAGACGTGCAACTCACTATTTCCGCGTGTATTTCCAATCCAGACTGAGAACCAGGGCAAATTAGATACTGTCAGAAAATATCAAACAGCTTATAATAAGGAAGTTTCTCCTCAGTTGCCAATAAATTTCCTTCCTCTCCCTTTTTCTTACACACATACTTCACACACTTACACACACCCTCATCCAGAAGATTTTTTTAGTCAGTCACATAAATAATTACCTAGAACTTCAATATACTTATCTTTAGTACTGCTCATATGGAGATCAGAGAATAAAAACACCATCGTTCTTTTTTTCTATATTTGGGAGCAAATGAGTATGTGCAACATAAACTTAGAAGGAGATTATAAGACGCCTTAACATACCAGGTGGAAAGTGTCCTTAGGAGTCTCAAGGACTGCTGAAGTGGTAGAAAAATTACATCTTCTCTCATTCGCTGTCAGGTTCATGGCTGAGAACCTAAATCTAAAGTCAAATTGAGAGAAACACTCAAAATGATTTAATGTAAGTTTTGTGTAACATGAGGGTGTCTTCAGAAATGAAGACTCAAGGACAGAAGGAAAACTTGTTTTATGGACAGAACCAAACTGTACTAAGGGTGCAATGATATGGTAATAAAGTGTTTGGAACTTAGCAGGAACTGTTTGGTCAATTGTTCTTGGCATATCTCATCACTCCTTTCCTCCAGGTACCTGGGCACCTGATTTAGGGCATTTCCAGAGAATTATTTTATGGTCTGTCTCCATGTAGAAAGATGGAGACAAAATAGAGGGACCTTTTGTTTTCTGCTGTGCTCTGGAAGGCCCTGTTATTAATATGGTAGTAGGTGATACTCTGAGACCAAATAGAATGGGAAGAACATTCATGAACCCAGAGCAGACCTGGAGCATTATGGGGGATCAGTCGTCTGCTGCTGAGTGAGATATTACTCATATATAATTTAAGGCAGAAAGACACATTTATTTGGCTTATGGTTCCAGAAGAGACGTAGTCCATACTGAGTACCTTCACCTTAAATCATTTATTTTTTCTGCTTTTCTTTGCTGTTCTTTGCCTTGATCAGATAGTTCTTCAAAAGACTGGTTTTTAAAGTGCGCTGTTTTTTAATTGTGGTCATTTCACTTGCTCCGTGATTGATTTCAATAATCCTTTTGTATTGGGAGAAAATATTCTTTTGGACAAGTATATGTTTATTGAATATTTTCAATGCCTTAGTGTTTGACACAAAGTGTCTCATTTTTGAGAAAACCTTTGTCAAGGCCTCCCCTTGAATTTCAGAGGTCTGTTGAATCCACCTCACCCTAAAAATCAACCAAACTCCACTTAGAAGGTTCCCATTTTCCTTTTCAAATGTCCCCTCATGAAGAAGTAAAGAAGTCTGGTTCAGTTGATAAAGGGACCTAGCAATTTGAGAAAACAGTAGGAATGAGGGATGCAACCAGATAGAAACCTACTACATCATCGAAATGTAAAAACTTTAGTTGAAAAAGAAAGGATTCTCTGTACAGAGGAGCAAAGAGAGAGGTTAATACAGTAAAACAAAACAAAACAAAACAAAACATTTGCCTGGGATCCTTCTATTGTAGCCCACAGGAAATGTAACAATACTAGAAATCACAGGAGTATCACACTTCCTAAATACTTTGTTGTTAAGAGAAGCCTGAAAGATAACATAGACTTTTTTTCTTCTCAATTGCTCTTGGTAGCCATGTACAAACTGATAGTATGGTCTTATTGCCAAAGATGCAACATGCATAGATCACAGGATAGGGAAAAAGACACCAGCTGAAACTGGTCTGGAAGCTTCCTTCTTTCTGAATAGCTTACATAGTGTCAGAGAATACCCTGGAAGATAGTGGGAGAGAAAAGCAATCAGAACATTTCAACTGCTTTGACTATCATCCTGGAAAGTGATTACCATCAGTGTCACAGTGGCATTATTGTCACGGGGGGTAACTAGGAGCTTTCTGACCGATTGAAGGCCCACTTCTCAGCAGGGAACTACAATTTTATTTTATTTATTATATATTCTTAATTTCCTTTATTCATTTTGTTGTTGTTGTTTTGGGGAAATGTGTCATTGTTCAGCCCACACTGTTCAGAAACTTACTATTGGCCTCCTGTCTCACTCTCTCATTCTCTAGAATTACTGGTACGTGACACCATGTCTTATCCAAACCTAGGTTTTGAACACACATATCCGCGTGAGAAATTGAGGAGAGTAGCAATTAGGTTGGATTGAGAAAAGAAAATCTTTGTGCCTATTAAGAATCACCATTTTTCTAATCTTTGAGTTAAAGAATATTCAAGTTTGGTATAATTTTAAAATTTAAATGTCAATTGCCTATTCATACTTTTTTGTAGCATATTGTAGTAATCAGTTAATTATTTCCCTTAGTTATTTCCCTTTGTCTATTCTGTGTCTATGGTAATTCTTCTGATTAATATTTTATTTTTAACTGTATTTTACTCATTATCCTGTGTGTGTGTGTGTGTGTGTGTGTGTGTGTGTGTGTGTGTGTGTTTACTCTATGGCATGTTGTGGAGGTCAGAGGGAAACTTGGTGCCCTTGGCCCTCTCCTTTTAACTTTACATTGGTTCTGAGGATCAAACAGTCTTTATGAAAGCATCTTACCCACCAAACCATCTCTCCCATCCCAGTATTACATTTTAAATATTTACTTCTGCATCAGTTTATCTTAAGTAGCTTCTCTTCTATGCGTTTTTAAGGAATTATTTACAAATTTCTGTGTCATCTTGTGCAAGGACCATACTAATCTTCTTCATGGCATTCCAATTTAGTCTATGAACTGCTGTAACAAACACTGTATATATATTTCCAATTCATGTAAAAGGTATCAGGATAAGGACCTAATTCTATTCAGAATTGTCTGCACATTTGTAAGATTTTAAGATCTTCATATTCACATTTAGCCTGCTGTTTGCATCTCTACGCATTAGCCTCTGGCAAGTCTCCCTAGACCTCTCCTGACCTGTGAGTGAACTTTCCTTCCTTCCTTCCTCCCTTCCTTCCTCCCTTCCTTCCTTCCTTCCTTCTTTCCTTCCTTCCTTCCTCCCTCCCTCCCTCCCTTCCTCCCTCCCTCCCTTCCTCCCTCCCTCCCTTCCTCCTTCCCTCCCTTCCTCCCTCCCGTCCTTCCTCCCTTCCTCCCTCCCTCCCTTCCTCCCTTCCTTCCTTCCTCTCCCTCCCCCCTTTCTCCTTTCCTTCCTTTCTCCTTCTCTTTTTCTTTCTTTCTTCTTTTTCTCTTCCTTCCTTCTTTCTTTCCTTCCTTCTCTTCTTCCTCCTCCTCCTCCTTCTTTTTCAAATATATTACTGCCATCAATGACAGGGGCTGTTCTGTATGACATCAAGGGACCAGGAACCAATCCTCCTCAAAGCACAGTTCCTTAATCTGGTCATCAATGCTCCTTAATCCATAGTCCTGCTTGTGAACATATACTTTGTTTGATGTGAGGTAGAAACACAAAAGTCAGCAAACCTTTTTTTGAGCCGGGATTTGAGAAAAGTTAAAAAGAGCAGTCTGGGGGCTGGAGAGGTGGCTCAGGAGTTAAGCCTCCGCCTTGCAGGCGGAAGGTCCTGAGTTCGGATCCCAGATCCCACGTATAGACAACAGACAGAAGTGGGGGCGGCCTGCGCTTCTGGTCCTGGTAGGGCGGAGCCTGTGAATCCCGGGGCAGAGTAAACAAGGAGGAGGTGGAGGCATCCATGGTGGTTCCCGAATTCGTCCGTGGTTCTACACACCCACACATACACACATGCGCACACACATACATGCACAATTGAATAAATAATAAAAAAAATTTAAAAAAAAGAGCAGTCTGAACTATCACAGAATGCTCAGAGTTTCTGTGAAGACTTTTGTGTCTCTACATCTTCTTGTGTCTGATACTCTTCTGTCAGGAATAAAGGGGGGAGCAAACTTTTCTGCTGCCTTACATGTTATTTGTAGGTGAGTACAGCTACTGAACTACTAACATACTACTCCTCATACTTGTACACAGTGGAAAAACAGTAAGAATGAAGGAGTGTGGGATCCTGCTCCTCCCCTTCCCCGTGGCCGGGGCAGTGATGGCCCATCAGCTGCACGTTCCAAGTCAACTGCTTGACGCTTCATTCTCCAAGACCTATACCTACACCACCTTGTAAAACTTATGAACCCAACTGTGAGGATGTAGCCAGAGATGCTACCAGTCACACAATCTCTTTGTAAATTCTTTAAAACTAGCTAAATGAGGTACTAGGATTATGTAAATGGGATTCTTTTTGGGCATAGACTTGGATGATATAAAATGATTAACAGGGAGATCACAATTCTTACACTTTTTCCAGAGGAATAGTAGAAAATATGTTATAAATTTAGCAACTACACACACACACACACACACACACGCACGCACACACACACACACACACACACACACACACACACCTAAGACCAACAACAAAAATGAGGAAGACTTGGGACTAGATGTGCTCTAGTTTCTTCACTATTTTCTCATTGGATGACTCAAAATTTTGAACTATTGTCATGAATTTTTGTCCATACTTTAGGTCACTTTGGGAAAACCCATTTTTTTAATTTTTATTATTATTATTATTATTATTATTATTATTATTTATTCAACTGTGCGCATGTGGTTGTGTATGTGTGCGCGCGCGCGCGCGTGTGTGTGCGCGTGTGCGTGTGCGTGTGTGTGTGTGTGTGTGTCGAACCACGGACGAATTCGGGAAGCACCATGGACGCCTCCACCTCCTTCTGCCCCAGTATTCACAGGCTCCGCCCTACCAGGAGCAGAAGTGCAGGCCGCCCCCGCTTCCGCCTGGCGTCTATACATGGGATCTGGAATCCGAACTCAGGACCTTCTGCCTGCAAGGCGGAGGCTTAACCCCTGAGCCACCTTCCAGCTCCCGGGATAAACACATTTTTATGTCAGAAGTCGAGCAGCAGATCTCGAAACTGGAGGAGACAAACAGCCACAGTGGTCAAACAGACCCTGCTCCTCCCTTTCCCCACAGCCAAAGCAGTGATGCCACCCACCATAGTGGTCCCATGCTTCCTACTCCTGGGAGTGCTCTGTTCTGGCAGCTATCCCTCCCCTCCATCTTCATTAGTTATTCACATCAAATCGACTGTGGTTCTCTGAGTCTCCCTCAACTCATGGTGTGTTCGTGTCCTTTGTTTGTGGCTGTGCATGGTTTAAGTGCTCTGTTATCTCTGCTGTGATGGGTGACTGTCCCACATGGGGCTGAGGGCTCCACAGACATCTATTGTCTGCCAACCACTCTCTTTGCTAAAGGAAGCTTCTAGGCTGGAGGCTGCAAGCTGCACAGATATGTGGGTTGATTGCTAGTATCTAAAGAAAGGAGAGAATATGTAATGCCTGCTCTTTTAAAATTGTCTTCATGATTCACCTCAAACATTACCTTTAAGTGCTGAGGAAATGCAAGTGTGAAAGTCTAGTGGGCTTGGGGAGGGAGAGACCATCAACCCAACTCTCAAGATGCAGAGTCCCAGGCCACTTTGCCCTGCCCTGTCCCAACCTCTGACACAGTGAACCCTGAGAGGAAAGGAGGAGCTCCCCCATAGCTCCATCCTGCAAGAAACTCCAAAACCCTCCTGTCAGGGAGCCTGGTCTCCCAAACTTTCCTGAGGAGGCAAGCTGCCTTTCTAAACCTGTCCTTGGCTCCAGAGTTTCCCATTCCAAAGAAGCCTTGCCAGCTCTCATTGGAGAATCCCAGAGATCCTCACAGAAAACCTTCATTTTGCAAAGTAACCTTTACTTCCTTCCTCAAGTTCCCTGTAACTCACCCTCCTTTCTCCTGCTGATCTCTTACCAGATCCCCAAACACTGCATTGGTTACAAAATTTAGTGACTGAGGATCTGGCTTCTTATGGCCCAAATCTCGGTGTGTGGGTCCTTGATCTCCTCTTCAACTACTAATCACTCATCCTGACCTGGTTTTATTCATTTCACTGCTGGGGTGAATATTGGCCACTGCACCTTTTGTTGACATTGATATGTTTGGCCCTAGTCCCACAGGCTTCACTCGGGTCTTTGCTGGTACATGGGTCAGTCCTATCACACATGAGGGTAATTATATATTAACTACTACATGCAATTTCATAGTAACTATTATACCTGAGTTAGTAATACTTAAAGATACAGGGGTCGACTCACAGTTGCAAGCTGAGCTTTGGGCACATCTTTGAAGAACTGATAATTAAGGCAAACCTGCAAGAGATTGTATAATGAGAAGACCCTGCCTGGGGTGTGACCATTCGCTAGCAGGTGGGTAAGATGGGGGAATCTGGTAAGGCCCGTGAATTCCAAGAATTAGCCTCTGCCTACTCTTCCTCTGCTGTGTTCATCATGTCAGCATTTCTTCAGCATACTTAAGACAGACTTGCAGTGTGGCAAGTGAGGTTTGCCCCTTCCAGCAGTGGATGAGGTGTGACCTGTTCCCTGGGCTTCTCTATTGATGGGAACTGTCCTGCCAAGCTGCACTAAGAAATAGAACAGGACAATAGTAAGCCCTGGCTCCCTGAACTAATCTGCAGCATGCAGGCAAACAGAGACATGGAGCCTTCTGGTTACTTGCATAGAGCAAACTTTTCCTTGAGTAGGAAGGTGTGACCTGTTCCCTGGGCTTCTCTATTGATGGGAACTGTCCTGCCAAGCTGCACTAAGAAATAGAACAGGACAATAGTAAGCCCTGGCTCCCTGAACTAATCTGCAGCATGCGGGCAAACAGAGACATCGAGCCTTCTGGTGACTTGCATAGAGCAAACTTTTCCTTGAGTAGGAAGGTGCTGGGACGATTCTCCCAGGCACACACTGTGAAGGCTCCAGGCCTTCGGGGCTGAGAAAGGCGAATATTCTGCAGGCCCTTTACCCCTACCCAAATCCAGGGGCCTCGGGGCACAGCAGGGAGTCTGTCAAGGGGACACTCCTTTGCTCACTCATACACACAGCTCCTGCTGTAAGACCTGACCACCGCCCGCACCTCCGCCTCAGCCCTCCAAGACCCGCATGGTCGGGGAGTTTGTCAAAGCAAATCTCATTTTTTGGGGTAACAAATCAGCTTATATGACAAAGACTCAAAGGGCACGAAACCACAGTCAATTACCTTGATGGTCAGTATAGCACATACTCTACATAGGTCAGACTAAACATAATCTATGTTGCGCCTATAAGACAATAGGACTCTCTGTATGTGCAGGGTTTGCCTAGGACACCACTCCCAGCGCCATCTTTGGCCCCATGGGCTAAGCCATGCCCTGCTCACTCCCTCCCAGACCATTATCTCTGGGTGGGCCCAACAGGAAGGTGTCACTTTCCCCACACCCACCAGAGCCACTGCCACCCTGAAACCCCAGAGTCCTTCCTTTAGCCGCTGGCCACCAGCGTGCACAGGCTTTCAACTCCCCACAGCGCGGCCCCTTCCTGGGTGACAAATGTGTCCCCAGGGCGGCATCCCTGGAGAGCTCCAGGGGCCTGCACCATGCCTCGCCCTGGGGGCATTTCTGTGCTGTCAAGTCCCTCCGCGTCCCGCACAGCGACAAGCTCGCCAGCCGCACGAGTGACCGTTGCCCTCGTGGCTGTCGCGGGCGGTGGACACGGCGCCGCGGTGACCGCCCTGCCAGGCAGGTTCCCGGGTCCTTGCTGGGTCAGACTGCCGCCTGCGCCCTGGTTCCTCCAACACAAGAAAACAATCTCATTCCTGGTGGCGATCCGTGGGGCAGGGCTGGCATCGCCGCATCGGATTGGCCAGTCTTTCCAGCACCCTGCTTGAGGGCCAAGCACCCGCTAGGTCCAGGACCTCCCATAAAGCCCCAGAACCTGGGGTGCAGACCGCGGTTCTGAGCTGCCTGCAACCTCTAAGCAGGAGTCGTCCTCACTGCCCGTCAGGGGGTCAATCACAAGAGGGTGTGGGTTTTTGAGCCTGGAATAGCGGTTTCCCTGTCCTAACCCTGACATTTGCAAACCCAGTCTTGTGGGTCCAGCGCTGCCTGCGAGTTCTCAGTGGGAGCCAAGTGCCAGAGTCTATTTCAAATCTGTGGGTGATTTGTTTCCTAAGGACTAAACAGCAGCCCATGCAAATTTCGTTTCTATCTTTTTTGGGGGGTGGGTGACTGGATATTTTTTCCTTATTTTTTTAACTGATAAGGCAGTTTAACAATTTGCTCTAAACAATCTATTCAGCTTTAGATACAATTGAGTTATAAGTTTGTATATATTAATGGGCATTCTACTAAAGGACAAATGCATTATTGCATTGAGGAGTGCATGAGTCATCGTTGTCTTACTACTAGATAAATAAATAGAGAAAATATGTGCTGACAAATGTTTTGGTGTACTTCATTTTTATTCTTTTCTGCTTTGACACTTTCATACATAAACACAAGGAATCTATATGTAAATCCTTTACTCCCCATTCCCATCTTCCACCCTGTACATCTCATCTCCCTCCTGGTTTCATCTGGGGTGTCTGCTGTGGTGCTCACCTGAGCAACTGCGGGGTTCGGGTGACCCATCATGGGTGAAATCCTTGAATAAAGAAACTCCCCTTCTCTAGTGTGGCATGAATTTGAATAATCTCAGGGTGGTATAGTATTCCTGAGTTCTTCCTTCATCTTGGTGAAGTGCTGATAGACCAACTTTGTGGCAGGGTTAGTAGAGACATCATAGTGAGTGTGGCAGTCCAGTCATGACTTCTTACTTTACTTTTCCTTTTCACACTTCTGGTTTTCTGTGGAACAGACTCTCCCTGCCTTAGACAGGTCATTACGGGCCTCCTGGTGAAAAGGTGTTCTGGCTGGAAGTCCTGGCTCTGCCCATTCAATGCAGGGTTTACAGGCCTATACACAGCTGTCCGCAGCTGTTTCATTTTATTTTGTTTTCTACTGCAACACCTTCCCCCTTTTGCAGTAAGAATTTCTTATTCCTCACAAATTTGTATGTTGTTTTTGTGGGTTTGGTTTCTTTTTTTCAGGGAATTTTTTTTCCTGCCCTATATTTCATTTTGGTTTGATGTAAGCAAGAGTTTGTGACATTCTTTTTCTTTTTCTTTCAGATTTTGTGGAGTTTGCAGACACTAGGCCTTCAATCCCTTGGCTTCCTCCCTATATTGAAAGACTGTAAATACTCAGCCTGGAGAAGGACAGAAGGCTCTGTGTCAGCCAACCAGCCACAAACTGCTCAGTGTAGGTGGGCCTCTGGCCAAGTTTCTAGACTGTGAAAAGAAGGCCTGGGGTCACAGGGCGCATTGGGGCTCTAGCCTCCCCCTTCCTAAGCTGAGAAGACCCAGAGCCCTGATTTTCTCTTGCTGTCAGGTCCTAAATGTTTGGCTTGGCAGCTGCAATATGGATGGGGAGCTGCTGGAGGCTTCCGTCTCTTTCCACTCTTTCAGTGCCCAGAATGACCCAGGCTGGACTTTCTGGACCACCTCACATCGTGAGGTAAGATCAGAGCGCCTGGTAGTGGAAACAGACATTTGTTAGGACTGAGAAGTGTGGGTATGGCTCTGCTACACTAAACCCCAGAAATGAAACTCCTTCATGATCATAGTTCATGGGGGTCACTTCATTGCTGTGCCTATGTAACACATTTCATCATGCCTTACACTCAGGAATCATCATGCAATCATAATTGCGGTTATTTGGTCTTGGGCAACACCATGCAAGCCTTATCTTCTGCAGATTGCCAGTCCTTAGAGGTTTGTTATGTCTTATAGCGTTGCATGACCACAGTTCTTACAGGCATGTCTTCTTTGGAATGCAATGGCTAGCATAATATTACCAGTGCAACTCCCATCAGCATGACTTGGTTTGACTATATCTGTGACTTCTTCTTCCTCCCAGCTGAAATGAACAAAGGATGTATAGGTTAGTCTTGCCTCCCTTGTCCAAAAAATCCTTCTGAATCAGGTTAGAGCCTCTAGTGTGATTTTTGCTATGTGTAATTTTTTTTTCTCCAACCCTATATTCAATGAAATGCTTTAAATTCGTGAAAAGTCTGTTTTCTAGGGACATGTAATTAGGCACCGGTATGGCTGAGAAGCAGTGCCTGTGGAAACTGTAGCTGTTATGTTAGAGCTCTCCTATGGGAGGGAAGCTAGAGACAGGCCACAGCTCAGTATCTTGAATGCGTGGAACCAGAGGAGACTGATTTTGGCACCACTCAGCGGGATCCCAAGTCCACCTGGAAAGCCTCAGAGTGCTGCTTACTGGCTCTAGCCCCACTCACAGCAGATCCCAGATGAATGTGCATGGATGGATGAGGCAGAGCGCCTTCTGTGGCTCCCCACAAAGGTTATCTATAGTCTTCCAAGACTGTGCAGAGACAGCTAATAGTGGCTCTGAAATGAATATCACATGTTGCAGTCCAAGCGCTGCAACCTCGAATCCAGGGCTCCCGTCGGCAAGGTGGGCAAGGCTTCGGCGAACGAGAAACAGATACACACACAGCTCTGGACTGGGTGAATCTGAGTCCGGTTTATTGGACTATCCTAACAGCTTTTATGCTAGAAAATTTTGGGGCAGAAAATGCTGCACCTGGGGATAGACATTCTCTTTCTAATCAGCAGGAATCACCTTTAGGATAAAACATTCTTTAAGAATTTAACTCATTGTTTAAGGATGAGACACAAACAAATCCTTACCACAACTCTACAGGTTTTTTTCCCAGCCCTACAACAGGTTTTGTCCAGCCCTCGGTCTCTCTAAATTATCTGTCTTACAATTTCTCACCAAACAGTCACAGGGTCTAAGTCTGTATTGTTGTATTTAACAAAGACTTTATTTGAAGTTTAGTTAAGGTATACTGAGATAGGCTCCTTTTAATTTGTGTATAGGTATTATATATTTTTGTAAATGGTAAAGTGAAGCTATTGGAGGGGGCATTATTATAGATTACTTTTTTCTTTGGATGATATTAGATGTGGCTGTATCATATAAGTTGGCCTATATTAGTTATATGGTAAAACTATATTAGAATTTATTTTTTTATTTATACTTTTTATTAACTTCCTGTGCTCTATAAGAAATAGTTTGTGTGTTAATTTTAGGAATTATATTATTATTATTTCTATTACTATGTGTTATAAGAAAATAGTTGTATACTAATTTTAGTGAACAGATGGCATAGTCTCATATATGTAGAATTTCTGAATTATTTCACAAGAGTCATATTTTTTAGGAGTCCTATCTATCTAGTTTTAGGATCTTGAAATTATTTTCTAATTCTCTTTACAGTTAGTGGATATATTCTGGCTAACAAGCCGGTTTTTCCTGTGTAGGTTGGACTAAATTTCTAGTTAAATTTTAATTTAAAGTTAAAAGCAGCCTTGGTATGTATTAGGACAACAAGACTAACAAATTACTGACTTTGTATGTTCCAAGGCAGAAATCTAGGGGGGGCTGGGACATCCTAGGTAGTTTTTTGGGAAAAAACAAAAAGGAGGCCTGGGAAAAATAGGAGAGCTCCCAATCCACAAAAAAAGGAAGAACTGGTAGAGATAGGAGGCACACACAATCACAAAAAGAGGACCTTGTCTGTCCCCATAAGAACAAGACTCTGTGGGGAATGGTCCTAGTCCACTCAGCCTTTAGCAACTGCCCATTCCACAGGTGCAAGCCTGACGACCCCATATGCATCATATCTTATTACTTATTTCAAAAAAGCCAGGTCCCATTTCCAGAAAGTACTTCTTGAAGTTCTTCCCCTGTTGGGACCTTGTCTACCAGCCTAGTTGGCACAGGATGTGAACAGTCACAAGCCAACAAAGTTGCTAAAGAAATGGAATATGACCAAAGTTGTGAAGAGATACGAAACCAAATCAAACAAACCCAAATGAAAGCAGGAAAACAGGGAAAAAAGAAAACAGGCCCATGCAGAGATGCCATTATGCACAGTTAATTCAGAAGTAAGAGGGCATTCCTGGACAGGACAGGTGACCAAGAAACTGTGGTTTCAGGAAATGGAACTTGCTATCTAAGTGCTTCTGGCTAAATGTATTTCCTTAAGACCTACATGATCTAATTTGCCCAGTTAACAAGTCATCAGGAAAGGGAAGAGGTCTCAAAAGGCCCCAACGATTCCCTGAGAGACTGAAGAAAGTCTGTGGGGGGGGGGAAGGGAAACTCTTTCTTCAAGGATATACCCGCTGATACATGATTCATCCTTTAGCAAGTGCTCAGATACACTCCATCAAAGGCAACGCAAATGAAACTCAGTGGGTCACTCATGAAAAATAATAGGAGTGAGATTGGGAACAAGGGTTGGGGCAGGAAGGAGAGGGAAGATGGGACTGGGGATTATGACATGAGATTATCATAAATTTACTGTAATCATGTGTTTCTTCTTCCTTCTACACATCTGCTTTATCTATCTATCTATCTATCTATCCATCTAATTATCTGTCTATCTATCTATCTATCCATCGAATTATCCTTCTACACATCTGCTTTATCTATCTATCTATCTATCTATCTATCTATCTATTTGTGTGTGTGTGTGTGTGTGTGTGCGTGTGTGTGTGTGTGTGTGTGTGTGTATCAGAGGGTACTGGGTGTCTTGTGGAGGTCAAAAGGTGACATCAGGAATCATCTTAGATTCTTTCTACCTCCTTTTTACTTCGCTCTGGATTTCTCAGGGCCACCACACCAAAGACCACCAGGACCTTCTGCTTGTGAGGCAGAGTCTGTATCCCTGAGCCATCTTGGCACCCCACATCTATTTATAAACCAGTCTCCTCCGGCATCCAATCAAAAACCCCCAGAACTAGAAAAAGGGCTTCTTACCCCTCAGGAAGACTTTCTTGAACTGTCATTCAAGGTTCTAACGAAGAGGAAGAATCAAAACGGGAGAGGAAGTGGGAGCAGGAAAATGACTGAGGAAAGGGATCAGAAGGAGCCACGCCCACTTTCAGTTTTTAGCCCCTGCCCTCCAGGGTCCACCATTATCCTCTCCAGTCAGTACACAGATGTGGGTTCAGGTCCCTGAACATGTTTCCAATGCACAAATGGACACTAGGCTAGGGAGTGCCCAAGTCCCAGGTCTCCCACAAGGGCTTGTGGGGGTCTCTGGAAGATGGACAGTATGATGGGAGGTGCCCCCTCAACAGCCTCTCGCCTGCTCCTCTTCCCTCAATCCTCACCCAATTAGAAGCCGGGTTCACTGTCCTTGAACTGGTAACCAAGCCCCAGTTCCTCTAAACCCTGGGTAGGAGTGAAGATAGGCAGTGAGGACAATATCTCTTGTCCTGGACAGGGGTTCAGTTATTTTTATTGACTGAATGGCATGCCCACTCCTCCCTCTCCTTTTCCTCACTGCGTTATCAGGATGCCCTTTCTGTCCAGACTAACAGCCCCTCACATGCCAATTTGGAGACCTCATCTAATTCACTCCTTCATGTTATGTCTGAATGCCCTATGCACCTCCTAGGGGAGAGCTGAAAATGCCTCCAGGTTTCACTCACATTCCCCTCTAAGGTCTACCTCCTCTCATTTTTACTCCAACTAAAGGACCCTGGCTGCCATCTCTTCTCCACTTCCCTCCTACCCGCTCCTGGTCTAAGTTAATCCTTCCCTCTGAGACACCTCCTACCCTTCTGTAACTAAACACCACTCACCCATTCTAATACAGGTAAAAGAGTCTGTTACCATGTCCCAAACCCCAATACTGTACCCTGGTTCCAACCAACTACCCACTGCACTTCCATGAGCCCACCTACTAATTCCCAACTATCCCCTATAATACTGCCCCCATCCTGGAAGACCCCCACCATAACTGCCTGCCAACTCACATGACATCTTCTCAAGGCCTTTAGAGATAGTCCCATTTTCTTTGGAGAGGCCCTACCAAGGATTCTCCTGTCCCTCAATCTTTACTCCAACGCACTCTCCTTCAATATGCTTAGACCTTCTCCTTTGTAGCTCCCATCCTAAGCTCCTGTGTCCATCATACCATCCAACTCCCTTAATGCCTTCCCCTCCTGGGGTATCGAGTATCCAGGGAAATGCCTGATGATGCCCTCCAACCCAACCTATCTCGGTCTCTTCTTCTTCCCCACCCCAGGAAAAAAATATCTCCAATCCGGTTCATGACTCCTCTCCCCTGTCCCCCCCCAGGCTTTCCCCACTCCAAGAGGAACTTCGGGCACTAAACAGGCTCTTCAATTCTTCCATAATTGAATCCTAATTTCTCACAAATAGCTTACTACCTCTATACCAAGACATCTAGGGCCCCTTAGATGGCACCTGTTCTCAATCTTACCTTCTCTCACACCTATTAATATAAGAATTAAAACTATATCCCTTCTCGCATAGCTTACTGTCCCACCTGATCAAACCAAGCCTTCTGTGTCTTTCTCCATGCTACATAAAGACACTCTATCTATCCTCTGCCAAAAGTTGCAACACTTATATTGCTCTAGCTTATCGCTAAGAAACTCGATGCAGTCTCCAAAGGATGGCCTCCCTGCTCAGAGCCTTTCAGCAGCAACTAGATTTGTTCCTAAGCAGCAAAAACTATCCCCCAAAGACCACACACATCCTCACCACTCATTCCCTAAACAGTCCCATTTGGAGGACTATTTAGTAGCCACAAGGCATCCCTGTCTCTCGCACAGATCAGCCTCCAGATCCTCCACACATATGTATTAGATCACACTCCCATCGCTGCACCCTATCCCCCTTTAAACCCCATTCCTTTCCTCCCTGCAACTGTATCCCCTCAAACTCCTTCTCTAAGGTCCTAACCTATTTCTACCCATTCCAACACATTCATGATGTTCCCCTCTCCCAGACACCTGACTGGTTTATGGATAGCAGCTCCCAAAAATCATCCTCTTTTGCTGAAGCCATGCCATTGATTCAAGGACATCCCCACACCTCTCCTTACTCCTAGACACTCATTGTGGCACAATCCTTTCCCCCTTGCACACTTACCAACAAGCTGAACTGAGTTGCCCTTCCTCGAGCACAACCTTATCTAATATGATGCACTTATCAAACAGGATGTCAGAGGACCCTGTTATTGTTACAAGGGATAAGCCTCTTCCTAAGGTTCTGGGTAAAACAGTTAAAAAACCCTCTGCCTTTCACTTCAAAGAAGCAAATTCCTCCAAAGGATTTTATCAGTAGTCCTGAGCTGACTTTTGCTAAATACGTAAAATCAATAACAAAATGTAAATAAAGCGTTCAAAGATAAAATAGTTGATTAGCAGGGCTCCCAGCAACCAATGACAGCGTGCCGGTGGCCAAGCTTGATTGGCACCTGGCCTGGCCGCATTGAAGGAGCAGGCATATCATGAGGGTCACTGACACACTTCCACCCACTACAGGGCACATAGAGCATGTTTTATGCTGCGATGTACAACAGAAAGCATACGTGCCAAGGAAAAAACAAAGGAGAACGTTTGACTTAAGACCAGCTTGGTAATTTATAACCCCTCATAGCAAAATCCAGGCGACTGTACCCTTGCTTATTACAGGTTTTGGTATGGTTCCTTTACAATTTTTTTTTTTTGAAAAACATCTCAATTTTAGGACAGGGCTGACTGGTTCCACACTTTTAGCTGGCATGTGCTCCAAATGGTGGCTGTGACAGGCATAGGGACTGGGTCTCAGCTTTACCAAAAAACACAGAATCATTTTCTGCTACCTTGACAAGAGAACATTTCATGGATTTTTCAAATTAGACCAGTTATTAGTGATTGCCGGACTGTTTCAACAATGAAAATCATTGGTAACATCTGCCTTAAAAAACATCATTTAGAAATTCCCTTGTACTCTTTTTATGTTTCATGACCTATGAAGAACCCAAAATGTCCTTAAAATACATCGAGTAGCCTCAGACATTCACCAGAACCCTGAAAACGGTTCACAGTGTAGCATACGTGCCAGCATTCAGTGCGCGCAAGGCGACCGGAGCATTAGCACTGCTTTGCTCTTAAGACACCACATGGGAACTGACATCAAGTAACATGTCAAACTCATTCCGCACTTTTAAGTGGCCACTGTCTTCCAAGAGAAACCCGAAAACCATGAAACTGTGACATCCTCAGGAGCGCCTTCTATGGGACGATGTACCCAAAGGCACTTGTAAATATTAATAATTTAAACTAAGGAATTGTCCGCTATACAAGAAATAATAATATGGGGACACGCCTACAGTTCGTGGACGCTCCCGAGGAAGAGAAGACCGTGGGGTTGATGTCCTCAGCGTGTGAGGGGGAAGAACACGGCGTGGACGTGTGGCTGTTTCGGTGTGGTAGCCGGGTCCTGACGCTGATGCGTTCACGGGGACCAGCTTTCACGTTGTTGCAGAGAGAGAAGCGATGGGAGGCCGTTTGTGAACTGATGGCCGAAGCCCACGTCTCCGCCAAACGTGTTGGACTTCGCAAGTGCCAGGGGGAACATATCGGGTTGCCATCAGTCTTTTCAGGAAAAGGGTGCTCCAGCTCTACTATGGTTCCCCGAAGATGGCATCTGGAGCAGGCTTTATCCAGAGGGGGCAGATACAGCTCCATGGCATCGATGTCCACCGATAGAGGGCTTCCAGTCCCAGCCGGCCATGTCCTTCTCTTCCTGGGAAGGGGGGGAACAGACGAGCCCGTGTCAACTCATGCCCCCCAAAACTCACCGCCCCAGAAAACGCTTTCCTCCCTACTTAGTTTGTGCTCAGCCTCTCTGTTCCCATCTCGGGAGTTCAGAAGACTTCTCTCTCTCTCTCTCCTCTCTCACCGCGTGAGCTCTTCAAATGACGCGTTAGGGCCTCATGGAGAAGCGCGTGCCGGTTATCGTTCAGAGGTGGAATCTCATACTGTCTGCTCGCTCGATGGAGGGCCTTTGCCCCTGCTCAGCACTGCAACAGGAACGTTCCTGCCACCCGGCCACCTGAGAAAATTGAAGCCCACACAAGGTTGAGGTAAAAGCATCTCTTCCTTTTGGCTAATGGGAGGTGAAAATTAACCCTATTTCTGGAAGGATCCCTCCTACTTCTATCACTGTTTTCTGGAGAGTATGTTTGAAATTCACTGGGACTTAGGCAAGAGCTCATGACCTTTTAAAAAAGAGACGAAATTAACAAAGGTCTCCTTGAGCCCCCTTGAGCCTCCAAGTACGTGCCCGTCGGAGTCCCCCTCTTGTACACGTAAAGAAAACATGCGGAACCTAAGACCGTTGAAAACCGTTGTCATCTATTTTTCAGGTATGGGACCACCAAATGCTGTTTTGTTGACACGCTCCACTAGACCAGAACTTCTCCAAACCCTTATTGGACTTCCTATTTCACTCCAGCACCAGTAGAGTAATGGTCTACTCTTCTAATACAGAGAAAATGACGTCCAAAGCAGAAATCTCTGTCATAAGGCCAGAGATTCTGAAGCTCCAGGGCTGTCTTAGCTGCCCTGACTCCTGTCGTACCAGCTGCGCAGGACTGCCGGTGAGGATCCCAACCTGGGTGAGCCCCGTGCCCGATGAGAAGGGAAGTTGTGTAGAGGGAAACTGTTGAAGAGTCGACTCCTGCGTCCGTCAATGAAGGCTTTGTCAGGCCATCAGCGTATGCCAGTGATAAAGCACGTTTTAACTCTTGCAAGATGATTTGTCTGGTACTGAGAACTGTGCTGAAGAGCAGCTGGGTCAAACTTGAGTTTGAAAATGATAATAGCCTCGGTGCTGCACCATAGTCTTCGATCAAATCTTGATGTCCTATCACGGTTAGGACAAGACACGTCTATTTAAACCTGATGTTTCCTGATCAGAACCTCAGGCAAGCGCAGAAGGCTACTGTGCCCTTCTTCGTGTGTGGGGGAGGATGTGGGGTCTCTTCACAGCCTCTTTTTCTTGGGAGTTACCTATCGAGGTGGAGCCTGGTGGCTGAAAAACGTAATATCCACGTCGGATGCTCCTGCTTGAGGATATCGCACCCTCGGTTATGTTCCAGCCAGATGGGTGGATGACATCAGTCAACCCAGGCACCAGACCCGAAGTACCTCTGCCACCACAAGCAAAGGCAGTGCCAGGATGTGGGTGGACATCATTCCACCTGGGTCTCGTGACCGTGGGAGGATAGGGACCTCTCGTCGATGACCTTGAAAAGGGCAACATAGCAAACCGAGGAGGACTACTTGTAAGCAATCCTTGTCCTTGTACTGTTGGTCTCATGAAGGCGGACATTTCACTTTGATTAGAGCAAGGAGGCAGGGTAGGAAATTCAGAGATTTAAACCGCTTGCAAGTGATGACTGGCCACTGAGCTATACCATTGACACCTTCCCACGCTTGTGATTTTACAACAGGACATTACCTGATATTTCAACTTTAGCCATCCTTGAAAAGGCAGTTTATGATGTCTGTCTAGAGTCTCTCCATACACATGATTAAATCCACCTGAAAGGTGGGGGAAATTAATCGTTAATAGTTAGCTCTCTTTACTAATTTTTCCACTAACAAATTTTATAGCACAAAATTAAGTACGTTTTCGTTTTCTACCCAAGTCTCCGACTACCACGATCTATGTGAAGGTCATTCCTACCCTTATTGAATGGACCTTAACTATATCATAGGTTCATCATACTGCCAAATTTCTAAAAGTAAAAAACAACAAAAAGCCTCTAGTTCATGTGGCTCATAGCGCATTTATACTGCTCAAATGTGAAGCATTCTTTCTGACTGGTTATAGTTCAGTCATCTGTCTTACCCCCTGGCCCAGTCCCCTGGTGAAGCGGTCCTCTTTTGTGTCTGTCTTGAAAAAACTGATGGGAAGTGCTGGGAAAGAAAGAATGCGACATATGTTTGTGGCCTTGGGATCAGGGATGAACTCCTTCGTAGACAGAACTTTTTTCCAGAACTACATGCTGAATCGGGAAGCTCCTTCGTTCTCTTTCTAAACGGAGAAACTCTAAAGTACTACCATAACTCTCTCATCAAGGAGAAACAGACTTTCATAATGAATGAAGAGAGCCATCACTTAGGATAGAAACAAACATTGCAATGAGAACCGTAATATAGAGTACATTTTTTTATTCCTGATGGTTTGTTGTTGAAGGAGGGTTTCACTCTGGCGCCGAACAGCCTGAAAGTCACGGGTAGCACAGGCTGGGATGGAAGTCACTATGGATACAGCTTGCCTTGAATTTTGAATCCCTCCTCCTGCCTCAGTCCCCATTCGGGATTCAGGAATAAGCTACTGGCCGATCCTGTAAGTGAAAGTTCCAAGGTTCTTTGGCAACCATGGAAGGTTTTATTTCCTATATCATTTCGTCTAGGATACAAAAAGAAAGAAGAAAAAAAAGGAAACATGATTTATATGAGCACATTGTATCAAATGGGGGGTTACCTGCTTTTTAAGACTAGCCAATTTCAAATCTCTGTGGATAGCTACAAAGGCATACTACTGAACCGTCTTAACACCAAATCTATCACTTTTTCACTCACCTTTCACGCCCAGGGGGGTGGGCAGTCTCAGCTACTGGAGGTAGGCTCGAGTGAGTAGGAGGTGTTGGAGAAGGCCTCCCAGTTTTTCTGTAGTCCCATAGTGCACATTGTAAGTGTGGTGGACTGTCCGACCAATGTGATCTGGCTGAAATGTGAAAGGAAAGAGTTTCATGGGCCTCCATATGCAAACGAATCAGAGTTTCATTCTTTCCAGAGTGTAGAACCTATTCCACCAGGGGCACCGTGGCCTTCAACGGAATGCACTTTGTAAGCCGTCACTGCCATGTAGCTACACTTCCAGCAGCCTGCCCAGGGACAGTTAAGACGCCAATAGCCTTGACATCAACTACACCCCTCCCCCCTCACCCCCCTGCTCACCGGGTTACAGAGCAGACATAGACGGGCATAGTCTTACGGAGAACTAGAAAGCTGGTTTGTTTGCTGACCAAATTCAATCGACCATTTGTTTCATGAGTGCTCTATGTCTAGAACAATTCCGCTGAAACTCTGGGCATGCAACATCGGCTGTGCTTCGTCCACAAGATCAGAGGTGTGCCAGTCTCGTAGAAATCCTGACTCGTCAATATTTTTGACCGTTCAGAAAAGGTTAGTTGCAAAGGCAATATTGAAAATGAACTGGGAAAATGCTGTCCTAATTCTTTGGGCTAGTTGGAGAGCGAACATTAGCCTTCCATTCAGAGTATTTTCTAGAAGCATCAAGAGGAGAAGGTTGGTACTTACAAGCTTCAACACATAGCTCATTAGGCATTTCGCAGGAAGGACATATTATTCACATATTCCAGACTCCCTTGAAGTGGTTAGTAATGTAGTGCACGTGTTGGGGTGGGCTTCAGCATAACTTTATCCTTGTCAGAAACTCGCTGGCCAGAGACAAATGGAAGAGGCAATCAGCATGCTCTTGAACCCAATCTCTAAGATGGTGGGAAGTCCAATGAAGAGCACCCCAGAACACTGACAGGGGGGTGCAGTGCGCCATAGAATCCTGCCTGGTAACATCACACTTGTACCTGTCAAAACCTACACTCATGCATTCCCCTCGTTTGGCATGATTGGAACAGCAAGGATTCGCGCAAATAGAAAGCAAAGACAGCACAGTCATTTCTGGTATCTCCAGCCTTCTGAACTATGGCAGATTTAATCATGACTAAGGGGAGAAAAAACACAATATTTCACATGAAAAGATTATTTTTCAAAATCTGTCCTGCGAAAAGAGTTGTATAAACCGCACTTTTCTCAAAAGGATAATTGCTATTCTTCAATTCACGCGGCTAGTATTTCCACAGTACATTCTTAAGATTTCGACTTAGGAAGGGTCCAACTTTTCAAGTTCAATGGTCGGTCAGGAGAGAAGTCAGTGGGCTAAGAGCCTGCCTCAAACCGGGAGATCTCACTTCATTCTCCCAGAAGCCCACAGCAGAAGGAGAACTGACTTCTTGAAAGCGTCCTCCGTGAGCTGCACCATGTGCTACTGTCCGGGCCAATCTCAATCTCGCTTTCTCTTTTCTCATCTAATGGCCAATAAAGTTAAATCAGTCACTCTATCGTTATTCAAACATTTACAAAATCATCCAAATAGGATTTACTTCCCGATTTTGCTTCACTTCAAAAGGTAATCCCGGGTTTTTCCTAGGTGGGAATCCAGGAGGTATTTAAAACAGGATGGAGGAACAAAGTACAGTTGGTCTCCATGTAGCTGATGGATGCTATACGATTTGTCAAAATGACCTACTTAGAAACCAACAAGTGTATTTGATGAGTTGATGAGAGCAACTCGCAGGAGCAGTTAAGAAACTGGTCCATGCTTGGAGAGCTGGTATCATACTGGACCATCCCAAGATCCTTGGCCTCAGGTGTCTGGTCCCCAACTCGCAGAGCCTGCGAGATCTGAGAGTCCTGGGAGCGCTGGGAGCCAGCGCGGGGACCGAGCACGCAGCGGGGTGGCCACGCAGTGCGGGGCGCAGGGAGGCTCACCTGCTTGGCTGAGAGCGCCAGCGTGCGCACATAGATGGTGCGGAGGAAGCAATCGTGGTGGGGGTCGGCGGGGCTCAGAGCTGTATGATGGAACGCGGCTGGGTTCATACGCTGGATGGAACCTTCGGGGTCTCAGCGCAGGAAACGTCCTGGGCAGAAGCTCTGCAAGTCCGTGTGTGCCGTCTGGGAGCAGTTTGATAACTGAGCGCTAACAAGGAGAACCTCCCTTTTATGCCTGCCAGTCCCGCCCAAGTAAGATTTGGCCTCTCCCATGACAACTTCCCCCCACCGCACCCCCCCACAGGTGTAAACAAGGTGGGAACAGGAGTTGTGAGTTTCTAACTACGGGAGGGGGAATCTGAATCGGGCTGCCCTGCACTCTATCATCCATTGTTTTTTTTTCTCCTTCCCCGCCCGGGTCCTTCTTGTTCCAATCTGCATTTAGAGTTTTGCTTCCCAAGGCTGGGCTGGTGCCACGTGGAACTGCCGAAAGGAGAGGTCATCTCATCCTAGTTCTGACTTGGGTTCCTATCCAGGGCGCCAGGTGGCAGGAAGAGGCAGGGTGACACATTGTGCAGCGAATGCAAGGCGGCTGTGCGGGCGTGCATGACCCCTGCATCGTTTAGTTTGTGGCTCAGTAATGAACTGAAGCCACGTCGCGGAGTCCGTGTTTTGTCTGGCTTGTGTATCTCAGTTGCTTGTTACTGAGAAATAGTTTGAGTGTGGATCCCCAGTTTCTTGCCTGCCCTTCCTCCACCAGCGCTTGGAGGAGGAACGGACCAGGCAGGCCTGTATTGTCTGTATGGGCCACATTTGCTCAATGCAACTTCTGGAGCTAGAACCTGCAGCTCTGCCTTGTGCGAAGTCAAACCTCCTGGTTGAAGCACCAACCGGGCCAAGACAACCATTAGAAAAACGTCATGGCTGGGACTCCTTGGAGTTTGGTGAGAAATGGTCCTCCAGTCCAGAAAGTGGAAGTTGCGCTACACGATGAACTCTTAGCCACGAGCTGCTGACGCACGTCCATTCCCACCGAGTGAGACTTGGAAACAAGCAGATCCTTACTGAGCCCCCAGCAAACCCACACGGGCAACCTCGCTTGTAAGTGAACCTAGTAGGGTCTCTGGTGGAGCAAGTGCAAGCCCCCAGATTGCAAACAATCTGCTTCAGAATGCACCCCGAAGTGGAAGTGGGGAGTTTGAGTGACCTCCTTGACCCTTACCCCTCTTCTCCTTTCATCTCAGGCTATCCTTGCAGTGTACAACATCTCATTTGTCTACCTCCATGGCAGGAAACTGTTTCCTGGTAAAACTCCAGCCATGTCACACTGCCTCTTAAAGAAAGCATAGGGGCTCTGGAGTACAGTGCTTCTCTAAGGGTGTTGTAACTGGCGACTTTCGTCATCTTTGAGGGGTGGTGGTTAAGTAAATGCCTGATCTTCATATTGGGGGATTGATATTGAGTGGGGGCTCTATGGACTCCATACTGTGAAGAGTAATGACTGAAGCCCGGTTCCTCTCCAAGCATTGGAACTCCAGTCTCCATTTAGTTCCTCAACTATTTCACAACAAGAGCCTCCTTTCATACTTGGTCAGTCTTCTACCAGGTTGGTCTTTCCTAGGGTTCATACTTTGGAATATAGTAGAGGTTTTGTGTTGTTTTGGGGGTGTGGTGATTGAAATTTCAAGCATCTCCCGTTTACCTTTAATCCAGATAGAGCCCCTCCATTATAAGTTTTATCAAGAAGTACAGAAGTGTCACTGCCAAGACGGAAAACCTCCTTCACAACTGGATTCCCAATGCACTTAGTCCACTTTTCCTTTTCTTCTCTTCCTTTTGTTTGGTTAATATCAAAAGCAATATTAGATTAAGGGATAACGTTAGAGAGATAATCTTGCTATTTTGAGACTTACAAAGTTAGAACTGACTGGCACAGTTACATACTTAGAACATCGCTCACAGTACCCAGACATATCGAAAGCTGACATACAGATGTCTTTTTACTGATCACTTCCATCTAACCAAACCTATCTAAGTTTCTCAGAAACATTGTTGCGATAACACCCTGTCGAGACTGTAAACAAAGTCTTAGGAGAGGAAACATTAATGTTCTTAAGGGAAATTTCCTCAGAATAATTTGTGAGAATACTTTAAAAGGTTAAAAACTAGTCATTTGAAGACGGCAGAACTGTTCCTCTTGCTTGAGGCTTTTTAGGGGTGGGAGCAGCAAAAACGGGTCCACTAACGTCATCTGCTGATCCTGTAAGATTCAGGTTGAATGTGGGAATGTGTTGGGCCTTGGAACAAAGTTAGTGAAAGTAACTTCATGTAAAATAACAAGTATGAAGAATGCGTATTTCAGCCTAGTAAGAATTGAGAAATGCTGTCTACCATAAATTTTGGATTGTTCAACCAGTCTTTTTGTGATTACAAATTTCTTGGACAACACGTGAGCCTTCGCTCACCACTTCATGTTTTCCATTGTCCCACCAGCTAGGAATGGATGCATAGTTTCAGCGGCGAGTGCTTGCCTGCATGGGTGAGACAAGTGTCGCAGCTCACCCTGCCATAAAACTTAGGGGACACTTAAATGCTTCCTACACAATCCTGAAAGCTCCAACAGCCACTTAAGAACTTGATGGGACAAAAAAGGTTTTTCAGATAGGTGTATTTTGCTAATGAAATAGCCCCAGGCTTCTTTTATTGGCTAATCTATAAGAGTTACCAAAGTAGATGGAAGGCCCAAAATACACAACATAATGTCACAAGAGAATGCCGGATAGGGGGAAGTGCAGTAAGAAGACTTATGTGGAACTGAGAAACGGTCAACGTGGTATCCTGGCTTTAATTTGTGCCCTTCTCGGACATTCTGGCATGGCCTGTAGCGGATTACCATATACGCCTCCGCCTTGGCCCTTTTTCTGCTGACTTCTCTGCATTGTTGTTGTTCCCCAACCAATTAAACCCCACAACCAAAGAGCCCGTGATCGTTAGCAGCATGGATTTTGGGCGGCTCATACTACCCGCAATTTCTGGATTTGAGCATGCTCTTTACTTACCGTATGCAGTTTACCGTGGGGCACTCAAGTCATCCGCTTGATTATCGCTACTCTGAGATCTCCGTCCACCTCCCAGCTGGCCTTGAAGTGATTCCTTTACCCCCCTTAGTTTTCATTCCTGCTCACCATCTGCGGGTCCTTGCCCATATCACATGAACACAAGGATTCATGCCTCAGTTTGAAGACGTCTCCAGGCTGCATGGTTCAGCTCTCCTCGGCACTCTCATCTCTTATAAGCCTGTGCATTGCTTCAGCTGCAATTTGTTCCCACCTTTATGCCACCTGTGAGTACTGTCTAATGAAGACAAGCTTGCAGGACTGTTCCCTGGAGCAAGGAGAAAGAACAACAGCCTGATTTACCTCAACGGCAAACAACCTGCTTACCTGTTACCAAGGGGATCCTTAGCCCCTTCTCTCCTTGCCTGCTACAATATGGTTTTTTGTTTTGTTTTTAAAAAGTTTTTTTTTTCCTCTCCCTACTGGTAACCCCTCCCATCAAGAACAATTTCACCTGAATGTAAGCCCTCAATAGAGCCCTTTGTTTCCTAAACTGTGTGGCTTATGTATTCCTTCAACCAATGAGATGAAAAGATATTGATATGGGAGGAAAAAGGTGTATGACACTAAAAACATATTTTCCTCCTCTTTTATACTGAGAAGTTGCATGCTATACTCTTCCCTTGCATTTTATTTATATTTTTTCATGGAATGTTTTACCACATTTTATTTTGTGTACTCACAACAGATGACTATGTTTCTCTTTTCTCTCCCTTCCCCTCCCCTTACTCACTTACCCTTTGCACTAACCCCCCCCCTTGTCCTCTCCTCTCACCCTCCTGGTCTCCTTCTCCTCTCCTGGCTCCTACACTATCCTGCCTCCCATCGCCCTGGAGTTCCTTTTATAAGGGACAAAACCTCACACTGATCCTCAAAGCCCGGGTGATAGTTCAAGACTCAGTGCCATCACCTCGGTCCCCTTCTTGGGCCGCCGCTAGCATGGTACCTCTAATTATGACTGGTTAACCCCTTGCCTCTAGGATCCTCCTGCTTAAACCTCTCCCGAGATCCCTGGTAATTTGATGTTGTTGACATGTCAGCCATTCTGCGGTCAGGCTCTAGACTCTTGGCCACTATCCAACTGGAGAGCAGTTGTGGCTGTAGGCTGACACAGAGCCTTCTGTCCTGGCCAGCTGAGTATTTACGAATCTTCAATGTATAGAGCAAACCAGGAAGTGAGGCCTGGTCTGCAACTGACAAAATCTGAAGGAAACAGAAAAGAAACATCACAAACTCTGTTGCTTACTAAACCAAGATGAATATAGGGCAGGAAAAAAATTACTGAAGAAAAGAAACTCAACCCACCAAAAACGACATACAATTTGTTAGGAATAAGAAATTCATACTGCAAAAGGGGAAGGTGTTTGCGGTAGAAAACAAAATGAAATGGAAACAGCTGCTGGACACGTGGTAATAGGCCTTCTAAAACCCTGCTTGATGGGCCAGATCCAGGACTTCCATCCATGAACACTTTCATCACCAGAGGACCATAATGAGCCTGCCTAAGACGGGAGAGCCTTTCCACAGAAACCAGATTGTCGAAAGGAAAAGTAAGTAAGAAGCCATGACTGGGCTGCCACACTCACGCTATGATGTCTCTACTAACCTGCACCATATTTGGTCTATCAGCACTTCACGCTAAGATGAAGACGAAACTCAGGAAATACTCCACCACCCTGAGATTAGCGAAATTCATGCCACGCACAGAGAAGGGGAGTTTCCTTACTGAAAGGTTTACCCCCGTTGTGGATCACCCCCCGACCCCAGCAGTTCTGCAGGTGAGCACCACAGCTGACAGTCCCCCGATGAAACCAGGAGGGCGACATGGGATGGTACAGTGTGGAGGATGGAATGGGGATAAAGATGAAAGCCCCTATTCCTTGTGTTTTTATATATGAAAGCGTCAAAGCATAAAATAATCAATAAGTCCACCACACTTTGCCAGCGCTAAAAGTTTTTTTTTGCTCCAATTTATTTTATCTAGTGGGATACAACGCATGACATGTTCTCCTCGATGCAATTCCAATATGCATGTGGGCTTTTTTTTAGTGAATGCCCTTAATATATACAAAGTTATAACTCAATTGGTATCTAAAGCTGAATGGAGTGATTGCACAATTTGGTAACTGCATTATCAGTTTAAAAAATTAAAGGAAAATAATCCATCGCCCCACCTACCCCCTCCCTCCCCCCAAAAAAAAAAGTTAGAAAAGAAATTTGCATGGGCTGCTTCTTTAAATCCTTAGGAACAAAGCACCCACCGATTTTGACATATACTCTGGCAAACTTGGCTGCCAGCTGAGACTCGCAGGCAGCGCTGACCCCAAAGACTGGTTTTGCAAATGTCAGGGGTCAGGACAGAACCTCTCTTCCAGGCTCAAACACCACACCACCCTCTGTGATTGACCCCTGACTGTGCAGTTATGACGACTCCTGCTTAGAGGTTGCAGGCAGCTCAGACCGCTGGTTCTGCACCCCAGGTTCCAGGCTTTATACGAGGACCTCGACCTAGCGTGTGCTTGGCCCTCAAAGCAGGTGGGCGGGAAAGACTGGACAATTCGATGAGGCGACGCAGTCCTGCTCGACATATCGCCACCAGGAATGAGATTGT
>JALPQD010000764.1:421532-570535 GCA_023101885.1 Typhlomys cinereus | reverse complement strand
AAGATAAAGTGGGAGTACTAACCAGCTCAATGGAAGAGGTTGTTAAAGCCAAAAAGATACTTGAGAGAAATATCCAAGAGATATGGGACACCCTGAAGAAGCCTAACATGCGTATTCATGGAATACCAGAGCAAGAATCTCAAAATACCACCCCTGAGGAAATTTTTCAAACGATCATCAAGGAAAACTTTCCTCATCTAAAAAAGAGAGGCCCATCCATATACAAGAGGCATTCCGCACCCCAAACAGATACGACCAAAACAGAAGCACACGGCAAATAATAGTTAAAACACTCCACATTCAAGATAAAGAACTGGTGCTGAGAGCTTCAAGGGAGAAAAAACAAGTCACTTTTAAAGGTAAACCTATTAAAATAACAAATGACTTCTCAGTCGAAACAGTAAAAGCAAGAAGAGCTTGGAGAGACATACTTCAAGTATTGAATGAGCAAAAATGTCAACCCAGGCTGATTTACCCTGCAAAACTATCAGTCATGATCGAGGGAGAAAGAAAAATTTTCCAGCACAAAGACAACTTTAAGGGATACATCCACCAAACCAGGCCTTCAAAAAATGCTAGAAATGATACTCAAGCGTGAAGAAAAAAACAGGCATATCCAGGAGAACAGAAGGCAAATATAACACCATTAAAAGCGAAGCAATATACTTATAAAACTACTAAACATAATAAATGTCTGGAATTAATAGTTTCTCCATTATAACACTAAATGTTAATGGACTTAATTCACCGATCAAGAGACACAGATTACAAACTTGGATTAAAAATCACAATCCATCAATCTGCTGCCTGCAGGAAACCCATCTCACCACAAAAGATAGGCACGCTCTAAAAATAAAAGGCTGGTCAACAATTCTACAAGCAAATGGAAGCAGAAAACAGGCAGGGGTAGCCATTATGCTATCAGACAAAGTGGATTTCAAACCAAAGAAAATTATAAGAGACACGGATGGATACTACATTTTAGTCACAGGTACAATTCACCAGGAAGACTTCACAATACTGAACATATATGCACCCAATACGGGCCCCTCCACATTCATTAAGAAAACCCTACAGCGTCTAAAGCAAGAAATCAACCCCCAAACGATAATTCTTGGGGACTTCAACACCGCCCTCTCAACATGGGATAGATCAACAGGTCAAAAGCTTAACAGAGACACTTTGGAACTTAATCAAACCCTGAAAGAAATGGACCTTACAGATCTCTATCGAACTTTTCACCCACGCACCAAAGAATACACATTTTTCTCAGCAGCACACGGAACTTTCTCCAAAATAGATCACATATTGGGCCACAAAATGAATCTACACATATACAAGAAAGTTGAAATTCTAACCTGTGCCCTATCAGACCACCACGGCCTAAAGCTGGACATCCACAACACATCAAACAAGAGAAAATACACTAACTCCTGGAAACTTAACACTATGATGCTGAATGAGAACTGGATTCAGGAAGAAATTAAAAAGGAAATTCAAGATTTCCTGAAAGTGAATGATAACGAAAATACAACTTACCAAAATCTCTGGGACACAATGAAAGCTGTTCTAAGAGGTAAGTTCATAGCTCTTAATGCCTACGTCAAAAAAATGGAAACATCAGAAATAAACAACTTAACAATGCAGCTTAAAGCTTTAGAGAAACTAGAGCAATCTGATCCCAAAAGCAGTAGAAGAGAGGAGATTAGCAAAATAAGGGGAGAAATATCTGAAATCGAGATAAGAAAACGATAGAAAAAATCAACCAACAAAAAGCTGGTTCTTTGAAAAAATCAACAAGATTGATACACCCCTAGCTAAACTAACCAAAAGCAAGAGAGAGAAAACCCAAATTAACAAAATTAGAAATGAACATGGAGTTATCACTACTGATACCCAAGAAATCCAGAGAATTATAACATCATATTTCAAAAACTTATACTCTGTGAAGTTTGACAACACAAAAGAGATGGATGAATTTCTAAGTAAACACAACTTACCTAAATTGAATCAGGAAGTTGTGAATTATTTAAATAGTCCTATAACATATAAGGAAATTGAGGAAGTAATCTCGAATCTTCCCACCAAAAAATGTCCTGGACCAGATGGATTCAGCACAGAGTTCTACCAGACATTTAAGGAGTTAATAACACCAATACTCCTTAAACTGTTCCATCAAATAGCAAAGGAAGGAACACTACCAAATTCCTTCTATGAAGCTAATATCGTTTTAATCCCAAAACCTAATAAAGATTCACTTAAAAAAGAAAACTATAGGCCGATCTCCCTGATGAACACAGACGCAAAGATTCTCAACAAAGTCTTAGCAAATCGGATTCAAAAACATATTAAAAAGATCATTCATGGGGACCAAGTAGGCTTCATCCCCGGCACACAAGGTTGGTTCAACATACGCAAATCAATAAATGTAATTCATCATGTAAACCAGTCCAAAGTCCAAGACCACATGATACTCTCGATAGATGCAGAAAAAGCTTTTGACAAGATCCAACAGCCTTTTATGATCAAAACGCTAGAGACAGTAGGAATGGAAGGAACCTTTATCAATATAATAAAAGCTATATACAACAAGCCCACAGCAAGGATTATGCTCAATGGGGAACAATTGGAAGCATTCCCACTTCGATCAGGAACTAGACAAGGCTGTCCACTCTCACCACTTCTATTCAATATTGTACTTGAAGTCTTAGCTGAAGCCATAAGACAAGAAAGGGACATAAGAGGTTTCAAAGCAAGGAAAAGTCAAGCTATCCCTATTTGCAGATGACATGATCTTATACCTGAGTAATCCCAAAAACTCCACCAGGAAGCTCCTGGAACTAATTGAGAAGTTCAGCAGGGTGGCAGGATACAAAATAAATGTGCAAAAATCAGAGGCCTTCCTATATGCCCAGAATGAAAGAAGTGAAAAAGCCTTGAGAGAAACAATACCATTTACTATAGCCCCTAAAAAAATGAAATACCTTGGTATAAACCTAACTAGGAGGTAAAAGACCTTTACAATGAAAACTTTAAAACCCTAAAGAAAGAAATAGCAGAAGACACCAGAAGGTGGAAAGACCTCCCTTGTTCCTGGATTGGCAGAATCAACATCGTAAAAATGACCATCCTACCAAAGGCAATATACAGATTCAATGCTATACCAATCAAAATCCCAAAGCAATTCTTCAAAGAAGTTGACCAAACAATCTCAAAGTTCATATGGAGGCACAAAAGACCCAGGATAGCAAAACAATCCTGAGTAACAAAAACAGCTGGAGTATACCATACCAAACCTAGTCTATACTACAAATCCATAGTTATAAAGACAGCCGGTACTGGCTCCAAAAGAGACACACAGATCAATGGATAAGGATTGAAGACCCAGATATAAGCCCACAAGATTACAGCCATTTGGTCTTTGACAAAGGGACCCAAAGAATCCAATGAAAAAAGAACAGCATCTTCAACAAATGGTGCTGACAAAACTGGATCTCCACATGCAGAAGATTAAAGCTGGACCCGTACTTGTCACCATGTACAAGATTAATTCCAAATGGATCAAGGACCTTGATATCAGGCCAGAGACGATAAAACCATAGGTGAAAGGGTAGGGAACTCCTTCAAGCTGATTGGGCTAGGCCAACAGTTCCTAAACAGACATCCAATGGCACAGCCACTGCTACCAACTCTCAACAGTTGGGATCTTGTGAAATTAAAGAGCTTCTGTTTAGATAAAGAGATTATAACACGAGCTCAAAGGCATCCCACAGAATGGGAGAAAATCTTCACTAACCACACATCTGATAGAACTCTGCTGTCCAGAGTGCACAAAGAACTTAGAAGACCAATGGCCCAATTAAAAAATGGGCCCTGGAACTTAAAAGAAACTTTACCAGGGATGAAATTAAAATGTCTAACAAATATCTTAAAAAATGCTCCACTTCTTTAGCCATCAGGGAAATGCAAATCAAAACTTCCCTGAAATATCATCTCACCCCGGTCAGGATGGCAAAAATCCACAATACAAACAACAACAAATGTTGGAGAGGATGTGGAGAGAGGGGAACTCTCTACATTGCTGGTGGGAATGCAGGCTCATACAGCCACTCTGCGAGCCGTCTGGAGATTCTTAAAGAAATTGAAGATTGAAATGCCATATGACCCTGCTATTCCACTTTGGGATAACCCCCCATACAGCAGAGGTCACCTCGATAGCACAAGCACGACCATGTTCATAGCAGCACTGTTTACAATAGCAAAGTCATGGAATCAGCCAATGTCCAACAGTTGACGAGTGGATAGAGGAAACAGTGGTACATCTATACAATGGAGTACTACTCAGCCATCAAAAATGATGAATTACTGGAATTGCCAGGAAATGGATGTCATTAGAAACAATTATATTAAGTGAAGTATCCCAGACCCAGAAAATTAAGCGCGTATGTACTCCCTAATAGGTGGCTCCTAGTACGAAACCCACCCAGCGCACCTAGAGACAGTAATTGCAAGGATTATGAACCGGAGGGATGGGGTAGGAGGGCCACACCAGAAACAAGGAGAGAGGGGACATGTACAGCAGGGAAAATAGGCCTCCACCAAGGACCCAAATAAGTAATGAGACATCCGATTAAGTTCACAGACTTTTGTTCCTGATCATTTACTACTGAGGGGGTGTGATCTCACCATAAGAGGAGGGCATATAGTCTGGCAGATAAAAAGTAACCATTTGTAAATGGGTGATAGACCCTCCCTTAGTATGGTTTCCCACTTTTATTACATCTACCTTTGAATGTGCTTTTATCACAAGACTCTAACAGCTTTTTGTCCTCTGGCCAGGGGGTAACATACAATGCCCACCAGGATGGAGTGAAGGGCATTGCAGGAGCAGCAAAACTGCAAAAGAAAATCAACAAACCACAATCCAGAACTTCAGAGACTCTATATCAACCACCTAGAACTAGGCCAGCTTAATCTCTCCCCATCTTGAAGCTCAGAGAAATTTGCGGAAGAGGGGGCGGTAAGAGTGTAAGAGTAAAAGGATGGGAGGAGCAATGGCATATAAGATACTCTATACTAGTTAGGGCTGAAGCAATCATAATTGGACTTTGCATGCCCTGCGCATTGTCCAACACACCTTGGACCTCACAAAGTCTAGCATCTGCAAAAGGCACCAAGAGCCTTGGAGGTAAAGGATTGGCAGCCACAGCAGTGTTCCTATACCTAAGGGGAACACGGGAAAGGGTTCAGGGAAAGGCCACTGGGTCCTTGTACGTCATCGGAGAGGAGGGCCCAGAGGAAAATCAGACATGCACAAGAAAGGACTCTCTGGGAATTGGGGCGGGAGGCACTGTGGGATGTGGAGGGAGGGGGTTGGGTAGGGGGAGCAGGGGTACGGGGGGAGGAGGAGGAAGGGAGTGAACTGGTGTACCTAATAAGTTTGTATGAGCTGAAATAAAAAGAAAAATCAAAAGACCTTAAAAAAAAAAATAAAAAGGTCTAACTCACCAAACCTGCACTACCAAGTACTGGATGTACATGGCCAGAGCAGAGCTCCCCAGCCCCACATTCATTAAGTGGGCAGCGCTATTTAGAGAAGAATGCAGGGTCCAAGTTGAGTGCAATCAGAATGCTCAGCCCCCAGTAACAATCACTTTTGGAATGCTGTCAGGAATGGCAGATCGATCTTCTACTGGAATCCAGCAGGCTGCCATAGGAGCGCCATACCAGGATCAGGTTCATTTGATAGAGTTAGCAGCATGGAAAAAGCTAGATGAAGGTCCTTCTGAAGTGCCAGGTTTTTGTACAATGCCTGGTGAGACCCTCCCCGAGTTCATTGAGTGGGTGGAAAAAAAGTCTCCATCGTAAACTTCCCCCAGGCCCCCTGAGGGAACAATTTACTAAATTGCTGGTATGGGAAGGGATGAATGGGGACCACAAAATAGTATGTGCAGATCTTAAGGAGAGCTCCATGGGCACCTGGATTATCACTTCACAGGATATGGGGACTCAAAAACACCAGAGTCAGGCACTCCCGGCAGCCCTGGAGACACAGACAAAGGCACTGACTGACATATGACTCAGGCATTGGCCTTAAGGCTGGCACCCAGCCTGCAGGGCCAAGAGGGGAGTGGAATCAATGGAGTTTGTTTTCATTGTGGCCAGATGGGGCATTTCAGGAGGGAGTGTCCCCAGGTTGAGGAAAGGAAACCAAAGGAGATAGGAGGGGCTAAGCCCTCTACAACCCCATGCCCTAGGTGCCACAAAGGACTTCACTGGAAAAAAAAAACTGTAGATCAAAATTTGATCTGGAGGGCAAGCCTTTAAACTAGCTCCGGGGCAGCCTCCAGCTTCATTAGCCAAAGGAGGAGCACGGGGGCCCTTACAAAGGGAGACCCCTGAGGATCTTAAATTAGACTAGTCTAGAAAGAACTTTTCTAAGCTCATTGGACTGTTCCCTGGTAGAAGGTCTCCATCCTAAAATGAGCATCTTTATTAATGGCAAACATTTCCACTGCCTTATAGACACTGGGGCAGATAGAGTGGTCCTAGGGAAAGAAGTTGTTCCCCCTACTTGGGGCTTAATGACTGGTCCAAAAGTTTTGGGAGTCAGAGGGAACATACAGTCAGAAGAAAGAGCCTCCTGGATGGTGTGGCCTGATGCTGATGGTTCCAAAGGAGAAGTGTGACCCCTTGTGGTCACAGGGCTCACTGCCAATTTACTAGGACAGGATATCCTGAGATAGATGCAGGCCATTTTGACTATTGATAATAAAGCCTTCTATGAGGATCTATTAGATCATAAGGAAGCCTCTAGGTTTCCTGGGCCTGAGTGACTCCTCCCTTGGGGGTTGAGTTTGTCTCTTGTCTACAAGACAATGGCAGGCTGAACATCCCCCTTTAGGAGTAGAGAGATCTTCCAGATCATTTGGATCACTTGTTTCTCTAAGAAACTGGCTGGGCTGTTCCTCCCCCCATCAGTTCTTTCCTGCTTATCTAAAGAGATGTTAATGCATGGGCCAAGTAACTCTGTTTGGAGGCATACATTCTTTTCTCTTTTAGCAAGAGCCGCCATGCCTGTTTAGAATACCTGGCAACATGTCTGCCCCACGTCAAATGGGTGTCACTCCTGACTTTTCTTTGTTAACCAAAATGTATGCGTTTTATATAATCCTGTAAAGAATTTGGCCCTGCTCCTTGATTATAAAATACCTGTATATTACAATAAAGTTGGCTTGGATGATAGAGGACATCCAAGGCCCCCTCTGACCCAAAACCTGAAACTTTTAATTCCTACTGCTCCCACTTCAGATTCCACCATTTGTAGGTTCAGGTTCATGCTGGTTCATGGTCCCAGACATGAGCCAATAGAAATAGTACCTGAAAACAAGTTTTCTAACTTTCATAACTATCGGGAAGAGACCCCAAAGGTTCCTTAGGTTCTAAGGGCCCCTGCCCCATACAGCCCCCACATCAAATGGGAACTGAGCAAACTGGTCTGGGTGGAGCAATGGCCCCAAGAAAAACTAAAGGCTCTAGGAGAAATAGTAGATCAACAGCTAAAACAAGGCCACATCCGCCCATCTGTGAGTGCATGGAATACATCAGTGTTTGTTATCAAAAAGTCCTCTGTGAAATGGCGTATGTTACAAGTTTTAAGGCCGATCAACAAATGGATGAAGCTAGTCGGCACCCTCCTTATAGGAATGCCCTGGGTAACAGCCATCCCCTCAGACTTTACCCTTCTGGTCATTGATCTTAAAGACTGTTTTTCTTCTATTCCACTGCACCCTGCAGACTGCGAAAAGTTTGCCTTTTCTAGTCTATCTATGAACTTTTCAGGCCCCGACCAAAGGTATGAATGGCTAATGCTCTCCCAAGGAATGACAAATAGTCCAGCCTTTTGTCAGACTTATATATATAAACTGATTAAACCATTGCTAAAAGATAAAGATAATCTTATATAAGTCTGTATGGATGATATTATCATCGGATATAGAGATCCAACTAAATTACAATCCCTTATGTAAGAAGTGACTAAATATTTAAAAAGGGGAAACTTATGTATCACCCCTGATAAGGTCCAACAAATGCCTCCTTTCAAGGTTCTAGGAACCCATTTTACACTTATGTGGGCATCACCTCTCAGATCATTTATAAATGTGCCTGACAATATTACTATCACTGGTTTACAACAATTATTAGGAGAGATAAATTGGCTTAGGCCATGAGTGGGGATCTCCGCCAAGGCCCTCATCCCTCTTTTTAACCTATTGTCTGGCAGACAGCCTGGAGATACAATTATTTTACAGGAAAGCCACCATCAGATAATTGAACGGTTTCAGGATTCCCTTAGAGATGCCCAATTGGCTAGGTACAATCATGAAAAACCCATTGCCCTATGGCTAATTTCAGGAAAAAGGCTCCTTATAGCAGCTCTGTCACAGGTTGGAGAAATTCTACAATGGATCCACACATCCCTGGGAAGTGCCTCTAGAGTTTATACCACTATAGATCAATTAACAGATATGATTACAAAAAAAAGGATGTGAACGGACATGTAGGCACTATGGTAAAGATCCAGACTCTGTTGTCTTTCCCTATAGGCTGACTGATGTAGAATGGCTGTCTAAATATCACCCCCAGTTGGCTTTGGCATTAGAAGGATATTTAGGAGAGATAAGTTGCCATTATGGTCCATCTAAATGGGTCACGCCCCTTCAGCGCTTACCTCTTGCCAAGCCCAAACTCTTTGTTGAAACGCTTATACCAAATGCCCAATATGTTTTCACAGATGGAGGGAAAACTGGATCTGCTTATGCTACCTTTATTCCAGGAAGTTTAATTCATCCATACAAAGAAAAATACCAGCCTACCCAGGGATCAGCTCAGTATAAAGAGCTGTTGGCAGTTATAATGGCATTAAAGGAAAATGAAGAGGCTATTAATTTATTCTCTGACAGTCTATACATTGTAAATTTACTTCCAGGGATAATAAATGCTCATATAAGATTAGATAGCAGTCCTATATCGCCCCTTATGGTAGAACTAAAATCTACATTAGAAGGAAGAGAAAAGCCTATATATTTACAACATTTAAGGAGTCACTCTGGTCTGCCTGGGTTCGTAGCCTTAGTCTTAGTTGATAAGTTGATAAGAAGCCTCTGACTTACATGGTTTAACTCACCTTAATTGGTAGGGCTTACTCCATAGGTTCCCTCAAGTTCCTATAAAGGACTTAGAGAAAATCGTTCAAACCTGCAAGTCTTGTCAACCATTTCCCCCAAGTCCCACCCTTACAGTGGCTGGGGGTTAATCCCAGAGGACTAAAACCTAATATGCTGTGGCAAACAGATGTTACTCATTATGCGCCATTTGGTAAACTTAAATATGTCTTTGTTTCCTTAGATACATTCTCTCAAGTATGTTAGGTGTCTTCACATACAGGAGAAAAGGCAAAACATGCAGTCACATTTTTTACAATGCTTTGCCACCCTAAGATTACCCAACCAAATTAAGACAGATAATGGCCCTTGTTTTACTAGTCAGACTTTACAGAACTTTTTTCAGACTTGGCATATTACTCACACCACAGAAATTCCATATAATCCCCAAGGACAAGCCATTATTGAAAGAAATCACCAATATTTAAAGGCCCAATTACAAAACGAAAAAGGGGGAGTAAGCCCACACCAGCATCTAGGGTTGGCATTATTTACCATCAACATTTTAAATTTTCAAAAAGGACAACTTGAATCAAGATTCCAAAAACACTGGGGAAGTCTATCCACCAAACCTTCTGTTAAGGTGCATTGGAAGGATCCCCTAACTGGGCATTGGAGGGGACCTGATCCTTTGATTACTATAGTAAGAAGATTTGGATGTTTCTTCCCAATTGGAGAGTCTTCCCTGATATGGATTCTGGCAAGGAATCTCAAATTCTATCCACAGGAGGATACTCATGAAAGAGACCCAAAAGAATCATCCCCAGACTAACAAACTAAAGCAAGGGGTAAAAAGCTCTTGAGGCGCTTTCTTTGCTTTTTCTCTTTCAGAAACTATCCACAGTGTGCTCAAGGAAGATCCTAACTGTAATCCTAATAGGCTTGACCTAACTCAAGATGGCCTGATTGATACCTTACCCAAACCAAGGTGGAGTTGATCTGGGTTTGATCTAACATCTAGTAAGAATTGTTCCTTTAATAATTATATCGTTTAAGTGTTTCATCAGCACATCTCTCAGCAGTGCTCCATGAACAAGACCACGCTACAGACGTTTATTACCCTTGAACATCCATGCCATGCCCTCCCTCCAGAGACACGATTCAAGCTTGGAGGCTCATAAGGCCTTGGTCTAATCTACTAGCCACATATCCTGGCATGCCTTCCAAAGGAGAGGTCCTTCCAGGGCTGGCAGTCAATGACAGGTAAGGCTCCACATGAGGGTGGTGACCAACCCAAGCCAGTCACAGTCCATTATGCTAGTCCCCCTCTGAAGCGGGGTCAACAAGGTCAGAGCCAAAGAGACACTCTGGCTTCCACTGGCTGCCACAAAGAATGGATAAATAGGAATGACAGACTAGGCAGGCCTGTATTGCCTGTATGGGCTGCATGCAACTTCCCCAAGCTACCTGCTGCCATGCCTGGCGCTGATGCCAAACTGCCTGACTGAGAAGACCAACCGAGAAAGGACAACAGTGAAAGCTCATGCTGGGACTGATGGGACACTGGACATATGTATAGTTAATTGTAAAATATAGTCTCTACTAAAACAAAAAGGGGGAGATGTTGGGCCTGCCCAGGAATTACCCCAGGGCATAGCCCAGCACATGGGACCAAAGATGGTGCTGAGAGCTAGTGTCCTGTGCATAACCCTGATCACATTACAGAGAGCCCTAATTGGCTTTCAGGAATTGATCTGCCTTCCTTACTGAGATATGTTGAGTCTGACCTGTAAGGCTTGTATGCTGTGTTGATCTTTGACACAACTGGCTGCCCATTTCACGCCCTGTGGTCCTTTGTCTATATAAGCTGTTGTTACCCCAAATAAATCGAGATTTGCTCTGACAAACTCCCCGTCCATGTCCGAGTCTCTGGGGAGTTGAGGCAGAGGAGCAGGTGCCGAACTTGCCTATCTTCATCCTCACAGCTTGGAGCCGTGCCCTAGTGTGTGTGTGTGGGTGGGTGGGTGGGTGGAGAGATGCCACATCGTGGGTAGAGAACCCTACATGTGATGCCTACTAAGTTTCACCTGAGTGCCCATTAATGACATGTGACTTGTCCCTTATGGAAGGAAGGACACTACAAAAGTGGGTGTGTCATAAGGATAGACAGAAGTCTATCCCCCTATCCAGAATAAACCCTCATTAGTCTCTAAGATAGGTGTGGTGTGCCTTGATATCTTTCAACATCCAGTTAGGAAATGTTGGTAGGCCAAATTTGTAGCTATGATAGAAATGTGCAATGATAGAAATTCACCAAGACTTTGGTGGAGTCCCATAAAATAAGAGTATTCAAAACATCATTCATAATTTTCACTTACTCCATATTATTATTCTAGCACTTTACTTCTATACATTTAAATGATCTAAATAACAAAGCTGAATATACATATTTGAAATGTATGCATACAATTTCCCTGTTTATTAGCTGTTTTTATATAACTGAGTTCTTAATATAGGTATGTGTACATGATACTATTCACAATCAGAGAACATGGTCCATAGAGTTTTGATCCTTACTATGTATTAGCTCTTCTTTCTTTGATTCTTTCTTTTAATTTTCAGAATATTAATTTGGCCTAATCATATTTTCCAGTTTTCTCATTTGTTTTTGGTGTTTTTTGGTGCAAATATTCCATAGTGTTTCACATACAAATGTAAAGAAGCAGTATGCTCTATTTTCTTTTAACAGTGAATGCTCCTCATGGTATTTACAAACTAATATGTGAAATCTCTGGACTGGACATTTATACAGAATTTCATATCTTGAAAGATCTTTTGAAACAACCTAAGTGCATTTCTTCTCTTTTTTGTATTTAAATAAAATTTGTTTAGCATACTTTCATTAAAATAAACCCAAACTTACCTAGAAGAAATTTGTGATTTAAAATGACCTCTCCCATTTCAATCATTGCCAATCATCTCAATACTGGTAGAATTTCTCCTCTGACTTGTTTCGATAATCAGCCTTGTAAATGTGTGCTTCACTGTCCTTTCCAAAGAACACCAGAACTCTAACATTTGATACTGTAAAATGTGCATTACATGGTGATGTGCTTTAATTTGCAGATTTTCCTCCACATTACTTTAGATTCATTTTTGTTCTCCTCTTTCGTTTTTAATGGAAATCTTAATTAACACACTACATTGTACTTTTCAATTTACTATTCGTATTTACTTCTCATATGTTTTCTCTCAACTCACATTTGAGTCACTGTTATCTTCTGTCTGTCTGTGCAACTCAAAAACATATCACTCACTTTCTAGCCATCAGAATGATGGACACTAAGCCTTAAGGTATATTCATCTCTAAGATCCTTTTTATAGGGACTGTCCATTCATATTGCTTCATTAAAAGAATGTTTTTGACACATTAATAATATAGAAGGTTCATATATGGTTCCATTTCACAATTTAATTAATTTTCTTTAAGTCCCTCAGTTCCTCTGATCCCATCCTCTCATTCCGACCTAAGAATTTTCCCCATTATTCCCTCCCTCACCCTGCCTGTCATTATATCTTATATCTCCCCCATTCAAAGTTATCACCATAATGATCTCCTTCCATATTTGCAGTCAATGATCCCTTTCTAATTTTCTGACTTTTACCATAAGTCCAAACCAAATACTTCAGTCAGGAAGAACATGTGGTGTTTGTCTTTCTCTATCTGAGATACCTTACTCAATATTAAATTTCTGGTTCCATTCATTTAACAGCAAATACATAATCTTATTCTTCCTGGTGGCCAAATAATTATTCCATTGTGTGTGTGTGTGTATCCCATTTTTTCATTACCCATTCCTCTGTTGATGGGCATGTTGATGGATTCCATATTACTTTTGTGAATAGAATTGCAGTGAACATGGATAAATATCTTTTTAAAAAGATATTGAGTCTTTTTGGAGTATTCATAGAAGTGGGGTCTTATTTTAACCTTTCTGAGGAATTTCCACATTGATCTCTAAAGTGTCTGTAATTGTTTTCACTCCAGCAATAAATAAGTGTTTTCTTTTCTCCACATCCTTGCCAGAATTCTCTGTATTTTGTGTTCTAGATCTTAATCATTCTGACTGGGTAAGATGGTATCACATGTTGCTTTTTAACTTGCATTTTTCTGATGACCAGGAATGTCAAGCATCTTTTAAGATTTGTTTGCCATTTCAATTTCTTTTTGTCTTAATTCCCTGTTTAGTTCCAGTGCCCATAATCTAATTGGGATATTTTCTTTCTTCCTTAGTTTTTGAGATCTTTGTATTTTCAGATTTATAGCTAGCAAAGATTTTTTTCACATTCTGTGGGTTATTTTTTTTTTTTTTTTTACACACCATCAGGTACTATATATACCCTTGACTGTCAATCTCCCTCTTGAAGCAACTGCTCAAGAGAAATTCTACCCAGCATAGAGATTTTTCCCAGTTTTAGCACAGAGAAACTGAATCAGCTGTGATTCAAGGGGGCCAATCTCCAACTCTCATTTATACCAGAACTTGACAAAGTTAAGCATATGGTCCTCGTTTTAGATAAGTCAAAGTTATAAGAGTGAAGGAGGTTATGGATTCCTCCTCCAAAGTTTCTGAAAATGTCAGAAGCCAGTCCGTGTCCAGATTGAAAATCCTGAACTTTAGAGGCCCAAGAAAGACAGTTTACACTATGTAGATATAACCTGGATAGCTATTAAAGAGTGAAGATGGTAGAGATGACAGAACCAATGTGAGACATCTGCCAAAGAAATCTATGCACCATAAGAAGAACCAGCCAAAGAGAACTACTGCATTGGAGAGTGATATCAAAAGCCCTTTGGCTCTGAGGTGATTTCAACAAAAGACTCACCATTGGAATTGGAGCTACAGGATTTGGAGTTTATTCTATTGGTTTTCAGTCTTGTTACAGACTCGTCTTTCCTGCATATAACCCCCATTCCTCCCTGTGACAATAGGAATGTTTATTCTGTGCCATTGTGATGGGGGAGTATGTAAGTTAACTTTTGCTTTTACAGTAGATTTTGGACTTTGAATTTTGAGATGATGTTGGACTACTGATATATTCCACAAGAGCCTTTAAAATTGGACTGAGCATGGTTTGCATAATGAGATGGCAATGAGCCTGTGGAGCCAGGGATGGAGCATCATGATTTCAAATGTAAGTTGTCCTCCACAGGCTCATGTGTTTGAATCGTTAGTTTTTAGGGAAAGTCATGGTATCCTCAGGAGGTATAGTCTTTCTGAAGGAATCACCTCCACCTTATTTTTGGGAGAGGACTCTTCTTGAGTTTGCAGTTTTGGAGTTCTCATTCTCCATGATGGATGTGACCTAGGCTGCTTCCAGTTTTTGCTAGTGAATCATGCCTTTTTTTTTAATTTATTTTTTCCACTCATACAAACTTAATAGGTACCCCATTCCCCTCCCTCCCTCTATCCCTTTTTGGATCCCCTTGCTCCATTCCCCCTTTTCCCCTGCCTTTCCCCACCTCCATCCCTTTCTCCCAGTGGCCCCCCATTCCTGGACCATCCTTTAGTGTTCTCTCTGGGTCCTCCTCTCTGATGAGGTGTAAGGATTCAGTAGCATTGCCTAGAGCTCTCTTTTGTGTTCCCCTTTAGCATAGGAATAGTATTGTGGCTATTAATCCCTTGCCTCTAAGGATCTTAGAGCCTATGATCCATGCTAGACTTTGGGGGGGTCAATGACATATTGGTCATTATGCAGGTCTACCATAATGGACTGTATCTGCTTTCTGTAATCACGAGCTGAATAAATCTCCTTTATTCCCTTAAGTTGTCTAACAGCAGCAAAGAAGAGTAACTTTCTACCAGTGATAAGATTGTAAGAGCCTGCAGTGGGACATTGGTGGGCCAGACATTATCTCTTGGGCTTGACAGGGCTGAGGTATACATGATTTAATGGCAGATATGTATACTTTCCTAAGAATTTCATGGGAACTGTCCTATCAACATCTTACCATGAAAAGGGAAATATCTCAAGAAGCTCAACACCATGAAAAGCTGATGAGGATTAATGTGGATAGGGATGAAAAGGAAGATGCTTTCCTCAATGGTTTACCCACTGACCTATGAAATTTGTTGGAACATAAATCATGTCATCCATACATCATCTAAGACAAACTATAGAAACACAGCAATCCATACAAATGAAAATACTTAAAAACAGGATGGAATCTATCAGGGAAGAAGAAGGATTGTAAGTGAAAAAGGAAAGATGATGGGATTGGGGATCAAGTGGCAAAAGTATAAATTCATTATATTCATATATACAACAATAAAAAAGAAAAGAAATCATATGATCTATTTGATTGCATTTATAGGAGACACAATAAATCCCTATGAGAATTTAAAGAGGAGAGGAATCGCATGGTTGAAGTCATACCAACCTTTCAGGTAATATGTGACAATCTGTGCAAGAGTGGCAATATGTTATTGTACAACCAACTATTCACTTTCTGGATTTGAAGCCTGCTTCACAAGAAAGAAACCATGCCTAATACTATATATCTCATCAAAAACCCTTCCCTATGGAAACCACAGGAATGTGTAAGGAACTCACTCCTGTGGTTTACCACAATTGGCATAGCATCAACTTCTTGCTAAATATGCATGTCTGAACTCTTGGATGGAGACATTTTTCATCTATGACCCTAGAAGCCACTCTGTTCAGTGGATAGTGGTGAATTGAGAGACCTAATATGTCCTACATGTTAAATGGGGAACATTTGCAGGGTCGGCCCTAAGCACAACACTAATGAAACTCTTCTTAAAGCTTGGAAAATATTGTAGAAGGGGGAATAGGAGGCATGTGAGAGCAGAAAAACAGAAAGTTGGTGCCCAAATTTACATTCTCATCACATAATATAATGAATACCTATTATAATCTGAAGTTTTCTATACTGGGTCTGTGAAAAAGTAGCCATTTCATCATCCGTTCACAGAATAGTGGACTTTTCCAGATGTACTAATGAATAAAGAATGCTAATTGTGTCTTTTTCTTATAGTTTTATAGATGAATACGTTGCATTAATGCTGTCTTCAAATCTTATTACCCAATCCCATCACTCTCTTTTTCTGACCGTGAGCCTTTTTCCCTTCCAGTCCCCTCCATACATTCAAGTGTTTTTGCATGTGTGACACAGTTAGTTGCATCTTGATGCCTTTAATGACAAGTGCTTGGGCACTTGTTGGAGCATGCATCATTTATCAGTGACTATACCATTGAGGAAAGCATCTACTCTTTAGAACCTAAATCCAACATTAAGCGACAATTGTAACACATGAAGATATGGATACTTTCGATCATAGCTGCAGTGAGTTCATGGATGAAACATACCTGCCTATTTCTGAACATATTCCCTCCCACTTTAAGGCTTGTAAATTCTAACTGCTCCCTCTTCTGTGATTTAAATATTGTGTTTAGGGCAGAATAATCCCTGGTCACTTATTTTTTGCACTTTGGCTAATTGTCATCCTCTGATTATCAAAGTCCTTCCATTTCAACAGAATTCTATATATAATCCAGTGTCTCAATAAGTACATGTAAAGAGTTACTGAGGGCCAAAGAAGATCCTTGCTTCAAGTTTTCATGCTGTAGATGGAACCAATTTGAATTAGAGTTGAGGTGTGTGGGGAAATCATGCACAGACACCACAGAACAGTGGGCACAGCACAATAATGACAAGAAGAAAATTCATTAGAAAGGGCTTAAGATTTCCCAATACCCATAAACTGAAACTCAAATGAAACAAGGCAGAAGTGACAGAACCTAAAGGCTGCTAATTATGTATCCCCAAACATACCCTCTCAGCACAGGACAACTGTACCAGAAAGTTACATGGTGAGCAAATTTTTATTTCCTATTTTTGAATAGGAAATAATTTACATTATTGCATAATTTGCATTATTGAATATACCTCAAGATGGTTGGGCTCCTCATGATATTAACTTTGTTTCTCTACACAATTCACTATAAGGTATCATTCACTTCACCTGTTTGCCAAACCACTCGCCCCTGCCATTTCTTGTGTTCCCACATTTAACTCCGCTCTGCTACCATAACAACATTACTATTATAACATTTTGTAACTTTAAAAATCTTGAAACCCTATGAACTCAAAGTCCAAATATATTACTCCAACCAATATAATCCACTTATCTATGTAGTCTCACTCTGCTTCTTAACCCAAACCTCAGCCACTATCTTGAAGAGCTCACCCATGTTTTGGGTTACTATCTTTGGTTGCCCACCAAGGTCTTCATAAGTTGCCACACACATAATCCTCACATTGTGTGTGTGTGTGTGCATCAGAGGGCAAAAATGGCAACATCATTTGTGCTCCATATTGGCCTCTGCTGCTGTCATACAGGAAAGTGTACCTCAATGAGTATTCACTGAGTTTTAGTAACAGACGACAGACAGTACACCCACAGCCCTGTCATCTCCTCTGCTTTGCCACTATGGGAAATTTGTCTATTGGATCACAAATAAAAGAAAGCATGCATGGTAAAAGAACTTGACCAATATGCAATAAATGAATCATTTTCTTTATGCAATTAATGGAGTGGCTCTCTCATACAATCAACTGCATGTACATATTTGCATGAAAATCAAATTATTTGTTTCATCCTTTCTCAGTGGACAATGTTTTGCAATTTGTGTACATGTTGACAATTTGAAATCTAATAAGTTGTGAGAAAGAAGGATGTTATTCTTGCCCATGGTTTCTGGTTATGATTATTATAGATTGTTAGGTTAGTCTACCTAAAGCCCATAGCCTTGGAAACTATATACACATTACATACACAAGGAGTGTTGAGAGAGGGGCAAAGCATTTCTTTCATAAAACAAGTCTGTACAAATGTGCCAAACATGCCAAATTCTTGAACAAGCTCTCACCAGCTTACATGGCCTTTTCCACTATGAGTTGTCTTCACTCAGCAATTAGATACCTTCTTAAAGGGTTATTTAGTCTTCTCCTTAAGGAATATGCCCTCACAGATGTGCCCAATGCTCAGCCTTCAGTTGCCAACTTCATGCCTCTATTTAAACAGCACAAGATGTCCATCTTTATTTGTCTCCTTAAATTTCTTTTTTTTATTATTTATTCAATTGTGCACGTATGCATGTGTGCGTGTGTGTGTATGTATGTGTGTGTGTGTGTGTGTACGTGTGTGTAGAACCATGGACAAATTCGGGAACCTCCTCCTTGTTTACTCTGCCCCGGGATTCACAGGCTCCGCCCTACCAGGACCAGAAACGCAGGCCGCCCCCGCTTCCGCCCAGCGTCTATATGTGGGGTCTAGGATCTGAACTCAGGACCTTCCGCCTGCAAGGCAGAGGCTTAACCCCTGAGCCACCTCTCCAGCCCCTCCTTAAATTTCTTAATCACTGATTTCCAATCAAAGCTCCAGCAAACATTTGTGATTGCCAAACCACTTTCTATATTGACTGAGTTACTGATTTTAAATTGTTTAAGTGATGGTGATCATTGGTTCTGAAGACAACATCAAGCAAACTGAGGCACTGTGACTTGTGAACTGGGGTTAGCTATTCAGAGATCTGTGACTATCTTTTTTAAAAAAAGCTTAGTTTTCCTGGACACTAACTTTCTGTCCAACTTAGGTTTGATTTTGGAAGGATGTAATGCACCAGTGATTGTGGCTTAATTCCAAAGGGTGAAAAAAATTTCTCCCTTTAATCTCACCCATGTCATCCTTCTCTGGCACAATCATTTATTAACTAGTTCAGTCATTCTTTTTTTTTATTTAGAGAATACTTTATTAGTTTCTGTAATCAAACCCATGTAAATAAGACCTTACATATTTAATACAGTGTGTTACCCCTGTACAAATGGAAAAAAAATTAAGTTTAATGTTTCTAGACCAATATGGCTGTTAATCTCTGTACTATGCCAACTCAACACAGTAAACTGGGATACTTTTTTTTTCAAAGTTGACAGCACAGCTAAAGTTTCCAAAATTCAAATTATATATATGTATATATATTTATATTTATATAAAAGACCAATAATACCAGTATGTTATGCATCAATAGCAGCAACAGCTTTTCCAGGTTCTGCAGTTATCTGAACAAAATTATAGAGACATCCAGCACGCTCCATTTAAAAAAAAAAAAGTAAAAATCAAAATCCCAGAAAACAGCAATGTTCTGTCACTGTTGTGGTACATGGCACCATTTTTTTTTCTTATTAGCTTCTCAATCATCATCTGGAAAGAAAACATTCTAGAGTAACATCATTAAAAACAGCTCTGATAAGGCACGGTCACTACTACGTATCATAAAGCAGGTACAAGGTATTTTACATTTACAGAGGTATGATACAGTACTGTCCTACATCTATAATACTAGAGATACAATTTAAAAAAGCATTATTTGAGACTTGATTCTACTTTTCCTGCAGAGTGCCTAAGGATGGTATGACACAGCTCTGTAGAGAACATACTCTTAGATAGAATTTCCTTTCATTAGTGGCACAGGTCTAAGGATTTACTCTCTTCATGAACATTAGCTAAAAACCGTTTAAAAAAAAAACCAAAACGAAAACAAACCCTAAATTAAAACTCCATAACCACTGGATTCATATGAAGATGACCAAGTGGAGGCAAGCAAGACTCAGCCTAACTAGCACTGAACCAAATCTGCCATGTTTGAAAGGTAAGAGCTCCGAGGAAGAAAGGAGATGCCAAGTAGTGCTCCGATGCTTTGGACCACCATCGAAACACCACATCATTCTAAACAGAAGCAATAGCCAAACACTGCTCATTTGAATATGTTCAAGAATGCTGACAACAATATTTAATCATCTGCTCACTCATCTAGGAAAGGGAGATCAGTTATTACTGTACTTTGATTGTGTTCAACCCAATCACCGTGTTACAAAATTCAATCTTATATAAATTTTAATATTGGCATGGGTCAAATGACATCATGATAAATTGTTTTTTGTTTCTTTATTCTATGTTCATGAGCACATGATGACAAATGGCAATTGGGAAAAGCATCTTCTGGTATATTTTTAACTCTGGTTTCAAATGGACTCACAACCTCAGATGCAGAGCCCCAGGGTGGAAAGTTTTTCTCATTCCTCGAGAAGATTTGAACAACTCAGGAAAAGAAAACATGGAGAGGTTTAGAATGGGAACTACCATCAAGAAGATAAACATATTCACATATATAAATGCATGCATGGCATTTGCCATCACCTAAACATAGCTGCACCTGCAAATTTCATAGTGCCCACATCTATATATTTGAACATATTACAACAATGTTCCTGAGAATTTTTATTTGCCAAATCTTGCAATTTTCCCAACTTGTCTACTCCTTGGAAAATTCAGCTTGCACTTTGAAATGGAATGCAAATGTGTTCACAGATGGGGATGCATTGATCACAGCAATCTTTCCTCTTTTTACTCAGCAAATTAAACACAACATGAATAATCTACATGGAAGTTATCAATTAGTGAAGTAAGTACCAGTTGAAATGAAACAAATTTTCTTTGTAGTGGAAAGGATGAGCAACATATGTTTCCAAGGATGCATTTATACATTTCTGAATGCTCTTTATTCCTCATTCACCAAAATGTAAAAATGGACACTTTGTCATTTTGTCTCTTTACCACCCGAAAAGAGGGATATGGGATCCAGTGTTTCAGCCTTTCAACATGTTTCTCCCATGACCAATATGTATTTCCTCCACCACTCCTCCTCAAGCTAGATTAACATTGCATCTTCCCAGGAGGATGTTCTTAAAATGCAAACTGAGCTAATTGCAAACCGAGCCTCTGTGAAATCCACCATATTAACAGGTTGGAAATGTTTCCTTACTTTCTAAGATGCTTTCTGATATTTTTATACTTTATCCAGGTTTATTTCATACTGAGCCAGTGAAGTGGTACTTGCAACAGAGAGTCATGAAGGATTCAGTGTCAACCCCTTCAGGGATTTTCATGCTCTCAAAATTTTTTCTGCTTTTCAGTCTATCATATCCTCTGCACATGTTGTTTAGATCAGTGAGAGTTGGCAGGTAGAATGAATTAGTGAATGGAATTATAGCAGTCTTAGCTACTGTGAGAAATGTGGATATAAGCATTACTTCTATGCTACTAATTAGATACTGGAGAGACAGCTGACTCCTGTTTGTTGTTTCACAAATTTGTGAGCCGAAATGCAGGCTTGGGAATTGGGACATCATTCTCATATCGGAGGATATTTTTGCCTATGTGATACTGTAATTTCTAGATGTTTGTCTGGTTAATTTGTTGAACTGAGCTCCTTCTTCAATTTTATACTTATTTTTATTCCATCGTCTTTGATATTTAGTTTCCTAGGGTTAACAATTAATTTCTACATTGTAGAAGATGGCTGCTACAGCTAATGCCAGATCTCTAAAAGTTTCAAATTGTTGGAAAAGGAATTTTATCAGAGACTATGTTCCTTCATGTATTCCAGTTTAACTGTTTATGTTGATGGTTTATAAGGATGAAGAACCTTGCTCCATTGTTCAGAAAATGCTGCATGTAGATTGGGGTAAAGTACTGAGCAGTACATGTCAACCAGAGCAAGAAATCTTTTTCTCTGCAATGGCACTTTCATGGAAACTAGGAGTATTACAAGTAGCTTTGCAGGGATCTAGACAATATAGTGTTCACAGAATGAACACACAAATATCTCTATTCCAAGACCTGTGTGGGATCAGTACATGGAAAATTGCTTCAAATAAGTACATTTTCAGCATGTATCTGCTAACGTAAAGTTGTCTGTATGTTTGTTAAAATGTGATGATTATCATGAATCTCAGGGTTAAAACAGAGGAATTTTTGACAAGTAAAATGTCAGTAAATAATATAGATATCATAGCAAATTTTATCTGATGGGACTTTATCAATTCAACAACAGAACCCAAAAGATAGCTGCAGTCAATCCTGAGTGTAAAGAGTTAAATATTCTGAGGGATATAATGTATCTCTTGGATGAAAACAAGGTGTTGTCACCATCCCCAGGAGAGTGCTGGTTATAGAGAAATTTTACTTCTTTTTACACAAAGAAAATATATCTGTAATTGTTGCATTTTGCTTTCCTACCTTAACATTTCAGGCTATATTGGATCTCTCTTGGCATCTTGAAAAAGGCACAGGAGAAACTCCATCTATACATGGAAAGAGTACCTTTATAAATTGATGATGACTTTACCAACTGGCTTATTTACCTATTAAGAGATATTTAGGTTCAATTTAGAATATTTTAAATTATGTTAATTGCTAGAAAATTAACTTATTTTGAAGAAAACGTAGTGGATTATATTATCTTGCTTGTCTTTATCTAACATATTTTGGTTTACTTTTGTTATGTGATTTTTATCTAATAATTCCATAACATATTTTGAATTGTTTACATAGCATGCATAAGGTGAATGCATATGATTCTCATGAAAATGGAAAATGTGCTATCTAAATGATTATATCACTTCTACTGTGTGCATAGCTATGAATTAAAGAGATATTATTTTGTATCAATAACTTTGTCTCCCTCTTCAATTTATCTTCTTGGTAACTGTAGTAATTTATTCTGCAGAATATCAAAAGAACTTTAATGTCCATATAGTTGCATTGCTCTGAGCTAAAAATAATTGGGGTTCCTCTCTACTATGGATCTAGTTATTTCACAGCCTCCATAGCTAGAATGAGGCATTCAGATGGGCACTGAACCATCTGCTTATTTTCCTAATTAGATTTCTTCAGAGAAACATCAAAAACTGAGGAAAAAGGATTGATTTGGACATTAAATACACTGTCAACCTTGTAAAGATCAGACTCAGAAAAGTAGTTTGTTTGCTATGGAGCAGGAAAATGCACCACAGTTTTTCTAAACACTACAAAGGAGCTGAAACATTAGATTACACTCCTGAATGTTCACAGAATTATTCTCATTATATTGTTTGTTCTTTAGAAAAAGTATTCTAATTATGTTCCAATATATCTGGGAAGATTTTATTTACATTGCTCTATGCATTAATCATTTTCACTGATGTTTAGCATTAATTTATTAGTCATCAAATTCATTGCTTTCAAAAAAAGGTAATTCATATATTTTATCATTGCATTTGATTTATCTGGTGTGATTTTTTTGAGATATAATGCGTGCTATATATTTCTCATATAATTTCCTGTCAGATGAAAATTATTCTCCTTTTCTTCATATTATTGCTTCAGCTTATTATCAGAAGATATTTTATTTGTGTAATATTTTTAATTTTCTTGTTTATTTAGTTCAATTTTGGCACTCATCAAAAAATACTCACATGTTAAAAATATATGGAAGCAAAGTCCTGGATTTTCTTCTGGCAATTTCATAGCTGCAAATTTTATATCTAAATCACTATTTTATTTCAATTGAATTTTCAAGTGTGAGGAAACAAATTTATATTCTCCCCACATGCCCATTCAGTTTTCACACCAGGATTTATTAAGGAGCAATCACTATTTTCTGTGTATGTTAAAGTGTTAGTCTTTGCTTGACAAATATTTCACAGAGTATGTTTTACAGAGTTCATTTCATTTCATGGCTCTCGGTGTCTGCTTAATGGTGATATACTGCTTTGGGTCTGTACTTTGTATTATATCCTTTAGTTAAGTGGATCCATGTATTGTTCTGCTCTTGTGGCTCAAGATTGCTTTGTCGAGTCATGGTTGTTTTGTGCTTTCTTAGAAATACTGTGATTGATTCTTTAGTGTGTAGAATAAAATTCATTGTCATTCCTCTACTATTCAGTATATGAATATATATGACTCACAATATGTCACCTGATAAGCAGCACCAGGTAATTTTTATTGGTATTTGAGTATTGAAATCAGACTTCAATTATTCAGTAAAATTATTTCTCCTTCTTCTACTGTACTAGTTGAAATTGAATTTCAAATAATATATAGTATGGAGAGTGTAACAATCCTGTAATATCTTCTTACTGCTTGATTAGCAGTCACAAAACTGCTTTGAAAATATCAGCATACACTTAATTTTTCTTATGTCCATGTATATCATTGAAGGTGTTTTCGTGAATTTTTTTAATATTTTTTTATTTCCACTCATACAAACTTAACAGGTACACCCGTCCCTTCCCTCCCTCCACCCCCATCCTCTTTGCCCCCCTCCCCTCCCCATCCCCCAGTGCCTCCCCCTCCCATCTCCGCAGCATCCTTTAATGAGCATGCCAAACTCTCCTCTGGGTCCTCTGCTCCGATGAGGTGCAAGGACCCAGTGGCATTTCCCAGAACTGTTTCCTGTGTTCCCTTTAAGCATAGGAACACTACTGTAGCTGTCAATCCCTTGCCGTCAAGGAACCTAATGCCTTTAGCAAATGCTAGACTTTGTGGGGTCAGTAGTGTATTGGACATTGTGCAGGGCATGCAAAGTCCAAATATGATTGCTTCAGCCTTAATTTGTGTGGAGTATCTTGCATATCATTATTCCTCCCATCCTTGTGCTTTTACAATTTTACCGCCCCCTCTTCCGCAATTTTCCCTGAGCTTCAGGATGGGGAGAGATTAGGCTGGCCTAGTTCCAGGTGGTTGATATAGAGTCTCTGATGTTCTGGATTATGGTTTGTTGATTTTTTTTCAGTTTTGATGCTCCTTCAATGCCCTTCACTCCATCCTGATGGGTATTGGATATCGCCCCCTGGCTAGAGATTAAAAACCTGTTAAATTAGAGTCTTGTTATAAGAGTATATTCAAGGGTAGATGTAATAAAAGTAGGAAACTGCAGTGAGAGAGGGGTCAATTGCCCATTTGCGAAATGGTTACTTTCTATCTGCCAGACTATATGCCCTCCCCTTCTGGTAAGATCATACCCCATCCGTTGTAAATGATCAGGAAGGATAGTCTGTGAACTTAACCAGGTGTCACATTACTTACTTGCAGTCCTTGATGGAGGCCTATTTTCTTTACTGTAACATGGTCGCTTCTCTCCTTGTTACTGCTGTGTCCCTCCTTCCCCATCCCTCCTGTTCATAATCCTTGCAATTACTGTAGGTATTACAGAGATTTATCTTGGAGTGTCTCTAAGTGGGTTTTGTATTAGGAGTCACCTATTAGGGAGTACATACGGCGCTTAATTTTTTGTGTATGGGAGAGTTCACTCAGTATAATTGTTTCTAATTTCATCCACTTCCTAGCAAATTCCAGTAATTCATTATTTTTGATGGCTGAGTAGTACTCCATTGTATAGATGTACCACATTTTCCTTATCCACTCATCAACTGTTGGACATTTGGGTTGATTCCATGACTTTGCTATTGTAAACAGTGCTGCTATGAACATGGTCGTGCTTGTGCTATCGAGGTGAATTTTTGCTGTATGGGGGGTTATTCCCAAAAGAGGAATAGCAGGGTCATATGGCATTTCAGTCTTTAATTTCTTTAAGAATCTCCAGACAGCTCGCATGAGTGGCTGTATGAGCCTGCATTCCCACCAGCAATGTAGGAGAGTTCCCTTCTCTCCACATCCTCTCCAGCATTTGGTGTTGTTTGTATTGTGTATTTTTGCCATCCTGACCAGGGTAAGATGATATCTCAGGGAAGTTTTGATTTGCATTTGCCTGATGGCTAAGGATGTGGGAATTTTTTAAGATATTTGTTAGACATTTTAATTTCATCCCTGGTAAAGTTTCTTTTAAGTTCCAGGGCCCATTTTTTAATTGGGCTATTGGTTTCTTTGGTGTTTAGTTTTCTAAGTTCTTTGTGCACTCTGGATAATAGAGCTCTATCAGATATGTGGTTAATGAAGATTTTGTCCCATTCTGTGGGTTGCCTTTGAGCTCGAGTTACAATCTCTTTATCTGAACAGAAGCTATTTAATTTCACCAGATCCCAATTGTTGAGAGTTGGTAGCAATGACTGTGCCATTGGATGTCTGTTTAGGAAATGTTAGCCTAGCCCAATCATCTCGAGGGAGTTCCCTACCCTTTCACCTATGGTTTTATAGTCTCTGGCCTTATATCAAGGTCCTTGATCCATTTGGAATTAAATCTTGTACCTGGATTGGCAGAATCAACATCATACAAATGGCCATCCTACCAAAGGCAGTATACAAATTCAATGCTATACCAATTAAAATCCCAAAGCAATTCTTTATTTATTTATTTTTCTTTTTTTTTATTTCAGCTCATACAAACTTATTAGGTACACCAGTTCCCTTCCTCCCTCCTCCTCCCCCCGTACCCCCTGCTTCCCCTCCCTACCCCTCTCCCTCCCCATCCCCCAGTGCCTCCCACCCAAATTCCCAGAGAGTCCTTTCTTGTGCATGACTGATTTTCCTCTGGGCCCTCCTCTCCGATGACGTACAAGGACCCAGTGGCCTTTCCCGAACTCTTTCCCGTGTTCCCCTTAGGTATAGGAACACTGCCGTGGCTGCCAATCCTTTTCCTCTAAGGATCTTGGTGCCTTTAGCAGATGCTAGACTTTGTGAGGTCAACAGTGTGTTGGACAATGCGCAGGGCATGCAAAGTCCAATTATGATTGCTTCAGTCCTAACTAGTATAGAGTATCTTACATATCATCCAAAGCAATTCTTTAAATAAGTTGACCAAACAATCTCAAAATTCATATGGAGGCACAAAAGACCCAGAATAGCAAAGACAATCCTGAGTAACAAAAACACTGCTGGAGGTATCACCATACCAAACCTTAGTCTATACTACAAATCCATAGTTATAAAAACAGCCTGGTACTGGCTCCAAAGTAGACACACAGATCAATGGATAAGAGTTGAAGACCCAGATATAAGCCCACAAAATTACAGCCATTTGATCTTTGACAAAGGGGCCCAAAAAATCCCATGGCAAAAGAACAGTATCTTCAACAAATGGTGCTGGCAAAACTGGATGTCCACATGCAGAAGATTAAAACTGGACTCGTGAATTTTTATTAATTACTTTTACTTTCACAATCATATTGAGTATTCATCCCAGATTCCCTCTGTCTCCTATCTCTCCCATTCTCTCCTTCCCTTGAAAATTTTTCCTATACCAAAAACACTGGGTTATGCGAGTACTGTAACCCACTCCCCACACAAATCCTTCTCTCCTTCTCTCCCTCTGCTCTTCAATTCAGACATGTCTCACCCACTCTCCTGTCCCTTGGGCTGCATGCATTGCTAAGGAAGGCAGGTATCTGTTGTGGTATATGTGACTCTTGTGTGGGCAAATTAATATGAGGGGGGGTTCCTCTTTTTCATCCAGAACCTGTCCCAGAGACACTGTCCGTGTGCACTTGTTTCATCTGAGATCCAAGTTAGTCCTTGGGAGAATGTCAATATGTTGACAATTGTTTACATCTAGTGGTAAAAGATATCATTTCAGTGAAATCCTTGGTACAGCAGCCTTCTTGTAGCTGTAGTGTTTTGGTCAGAAATACACCACTTTCTTTAGGCAATTACAATCCTACTGCCTCATCTTCTGCAAGTTTTAGTGGTTTCCAGTGTGGGGAAAGATTTTTATGGACTGATTAGGGCTGAACATTCCAGGGTAACTGATATTCTTCACTGTGAACAGTTGTGATTTTCTGCCTTACTGATCTTCCATTGTGATATGGTGCTTTTGACTTAGCTCTTAGTGCTTTCTTGTCTAAGGTTTAAATAAGAAGTGTGTTCATGGTATTTTTATGAAGATTTTATAGTGAACACTAAGACATCTCTTTGTCTATATTATTTTTTCTTCCTTTTGCTGGTATTTGAATAGGTTTAAAGTTTTGCATAAGAGTTTCAACACAATAAGACAAGGTTTAGAATCCATTCAGTGAATAGTAGGTTACTTCCTGTATTATGGATATTAATTCTCTAACAGATGTTAGTGAGTGTAGATGTTTTCCCATTCTATGTGTTTCCATTCTTCTCAGTTAGCAATATCTTTTGCTGAACAGAAGTGTTTTAATTTCATTATTGGACTTATTTTTTGTATGTTTGTGGTCCTATTGAGAAAATGCTGATCAAGGCCAAACACTTTAAATATGTTGTTCTCTCTTCTTTTCACAAGGGTTCTTATAGTCTCTGGCCTAATGTTGATGTATTTGATCCATTTGGAATAATTTATATATAGTGTGACAGATAACACTCCAGTTTCAGTCTTCTTCGTGTAGATATCCAATTTTGACAGCACCATTTGTTGAAGGTGCTATCATTTTTTCAACAGCTTTTCTGGGCACCTATGTCAAATAGCAGTTGGATACAGGTGTATTAGCTTATATCTGGATCTAAATTCTAATCCACTAATCTATGTGTTTTTTAGGAGCCAGTATCATGTTGTCTTAACATTTATGCATTTGGTGTGTTCACACTTGTACCAACAGTTTTATTACTCAGTAATTTCTTGCATATCCAGGTCTTTTGTGCTGGCATAAGAAATTTGAAATGGTTTTGTCAATTTCACTGAATAGTTGCCTTGTGTTTTTTTACTAGTATTGCATTGAATCTGTATATTGCTTTTGGTATGATGCTTATTTTTACTAAGGTAATTCTACTTATCCAGAAGCTTGGAAATTCTTTCCACTTTCTGGTGGCTTCTGAAATTTTTCTTTAGTGTTTTCAATTTTTCATTTTTACAGGTCTCTCACATCCATTATTAGGCTCTTTCTTAATCGAGGTTTATTGTGTCTTCATTTGGTTTTGTGATTAATGTACGATTGGCTTCATATGAAGAGTTTGAAACTGCTCATTTTCTTTCTACTTTGTGGAATAATTTAAGGAGAAAGTGATGTAAGGTTGCTCTTTGAATGTCTGGTGGAATACTGCACTGAATTCATCTTATTCTGGGTTTTTTTTGGGAGATTTAAAATTACTTTATTTTCCTTCCGCACCCCGCTCCTCCAGCCGGGATGCGCGCACGCGGTCCAGCCGGGCCTCTTCATGCGACCTAGGTAAGCTTCGCCCGCGCCCACCCACCAGAACGCCAGGTCAGCCCAAGGGACCCAGCTCCTACCCCACCATCCAAGCCGGGAGCCCCGCGCAGGGCCCAGGGATGAGGAGGTCCTCCCCCTGTGCCCGGACACCCCCCCCCCCAGCTCCCCTCGGTTAAATAGATCCACGCCAACGCCCCCATCCTCCCTTCCACACCCCGCTCCTCTGGCCGGGACGCGCGGTCCAGTCAGGCCTCATCCGCGACCTAAGTAAGCTCCGTCCCTGCCCACCCCCAGAACCTTAGGCCAAATAATTCAGTTTAGTGAAATTGAAAGATCTTAAGAGCTAAAACGACAATGCCAAAGTCAAAGTGCAAATCCATGAGAAGCAACACTCAAGTAAACAAATTTCCCACTGAAGGAATTAATCCCATAATGTTAGACTCCAACAAGAACAAACCCACAGAAAATGGCCGAGAAAGCCTGACCCAGAATAACGACTTTCAAAATATGATCATTACCATGTTCAATACTATGAAAGAGGAAATCCGGGAGGAATTACATAATCGAATCAATCGCTTTGAAGAGGAACACAACAGACACTTGGAGGACTTGAGGAAAACAGTGCAAGAAACAGAAACTGGCATAGAACAGTTAAAACGGACTGAAGCAGAGTTTAAAACTGAGCTACAAGACAAGTTATCTTCAACCCAGAACTCCACAGAGAGTCTTATCAGCAGAAGTAATGAAGCAGAAAACAGAATTTCAGACCTTGAAGATAAAGTGTGAGTACTAACAAACTCAATGGAAGAGGATGTTAAAGCCAAAAAGATACTTGAGAGAAATATCCAAGAGGTATGGGACACCCTGAAGAAGCCTAACATGCGTATTCATGGAATACCAGAGCAAGAATCTCAAAATACCGCCCCTGAGGAAATTTTTCAAACGATCATCAAGGAAAACTATCCTCATATAAAAAAAGAGAGGCCCATCCATATACAAGAGGCATTCCGCACCCCAAACAGATACAACCAAAACAGAAGCATGCCATGGCAAATAATAGTTAAAAAACTCCACATTCAAGATAAAGAACTGGTGCCGAGAGCTTCAAGGAAGAAAAAACAAGTCACTTTTAAAGGTAAACCTATCAAAATAACAAATGACTTCTCAGTCATTTGTTAAGAGCTTGGAGAGACATACTTCAAGTATTGAATGAGCAAAAATGTCCACCCAGGCTGATTTACCCTGCAAAACTATCCATCATGATCGAGGGAGAAAGAAAAATTTTCCAGCACAAAGACAACTTTAAGGGATACATGGCCACCAAACCAGGCCTTCAAAAAATGCTAGAAATGATACTCAAGCATGAAGAAAAAAACAGGCATATCCAGGAGAGCAGAAGGCAAGTATAACACCATTAAAAGCTAAGCACTATACTTACAAAAACTACTAAACATAATAAATGTCTGGAAATAAAAATAGTTTCTCCATTATAACACTAAATGTTAATGGAATTAATTCACTGATCAAAAGACACAAATTACAAACTTGGATTAAAAATCACAATCCATCAATCTGCTGCCTGCAGGAAACCCATCTCACCACAAAAGATAGGCACGCTCTAAAAATAAAAGGCTGGTCAACAATTCTACAAGCAAATGGAAGCAGAAAACAGGCAGGGGTAGCCATTATGCTATCAGACAAAGTGGACTTCAAACCAAAGAAAATTATAAGAGACACAGATGGATACTACATTTCAGTCACAGGTACAATTCACCAGGAAGACTTCACAATACTGAACATATATGCACCCAATACGGGCCCCTCCACATTCATTAAGAAAACCCTACAGCGTCTAAAGCAAGAAATCAACCCACAAACGATAATTCTTGGGGACTTCAACAGCGCCCTCCCAACATGGGATAGATCAACAGGTCAAAAGCTTAACAGAGACACTTTGGAGCTTAATCAAACCCTGAAAGAAATGGACGTTACAGATCTCTATCGAACTTTTTACCTATGTACCAAAGAATACACATTTTTCTCAGCAGCACACGGAACTTTCTCCAAAAGAGATCACATATTGGGCCACAATACGAATCTACACATATACAAAAAAGTTGAAATTCTAACCTGTGCCCTATCAGACCACCACGGCCTAAAGCTGGACATCCACAACACATCAAACAAGAGAAAATACACTAACTCCTGGAAACTTAACAATATGATGCTGAATGAGAACTGGATTCAGGAAGAAATTAAAAAGGAAATTCAAAATTTCCTGAAAGCGAATGATAATGAAAATACAACTTACCAAAATCTCTGGGAAAGAATGACATCTGTCCTAAGAGGTAAGTTCATAGCTCTTAATGCCCACGTCAAAAAATGGAAACATCAGAAATAAACAACTTAACAATGCAGCTTAAAGCTTTAGAGAAACTAGAGCAATCTGATCCCAAAAATAGTAGAAGAGAGGAGATTAGCAAAATAAGGGGAGAAATATCTGAAATAGAGACTAAGAAAACGATAGAAAAAAATCAACCAGTGAAAGCTGGTTCTTTGAAAAAATCAATAAGATTGATACACCCCTAGCTAAATTAACCAAAAGCAGGAGAGAGAAAACCCAAATTAACAAAATTAGAAATGAACATGGAGTTATCACTACCAATACCAAAGAAATCCAGAGAATTATAACATCATATTTCAAAAACTTATACTCTGTGAAGTTTGACAACACAGAAGAGATGGATGAATTTCTAAGTAAACACAACTTACCTAAATTGAATCAGGAAGTTGTGAATTATTTAAATAGTCCTATAACATATAAGGAAATTGAGGAAATAATCTCGAATCTTCCCACCAAAAAATGTTCTGGACCAGATGGATTCAGCACAGAGTTCTACCAGACATTTAAGGAGTTAATAACACCAATACTCCTTAAACTGTTCCATCAAATAGCAAAGGAAGGAACACTACCAAATTCCTTCTATGAAGCCAATATAGTTTTAATCCCAAAACCTAATAAAGACTCACTTAAAAAAGAAAACTATAGGCCGATCTCTCTGATGAACACAGACGCAAAGATTCTCAACAAATTCTTAGCAAATCGGATTCAAAACATATTAAAAAGATTATTCACGGGGACCAAGTAGGCTTCATCCCCGGCACACAAGGTTGGTTCAACGTATAAAAATCAATAAATGTAATTCATCATGTAAACCAGTCCAAAGTCCACAACCACATGATACTCTCGATAGATGCAGAAAAAGCTTTTGACAAGATCCAACAGCCTTTTATGATCAAAACGCTAGAGATAGGAGGAATGGAAGGAACCTTTATCAATGTAATAAAAGCTGTATACAACAAGCCCACAGCAAGGATTATGCTCAATGGGGAACAATTGGAAGCATTCCCACTTCGATCAGGAACTAGACAAAGCTGTCCACTCTCACCACTTCTATTCAATATTGTACTTGAAGTCTTAGCTGAAGCCATAAGACAAGAAAGGGACATAAGAGGGATTCAAATCGGCAAGGAAGAAGTCAAGCTATCCCTATTTGCAGATGACATGATTTTATATCTGAGTGACCCCAAAAACTCCACCAGAAAGCTCCTGGAACTAATTGAGAAGTTCAGCAGGGTGACAGGATACAAAATAAATGTGCAAAAATCAGAGGCCTTCCTATATGCCCGGGATGAAAGAAGTGAAAAAGCATTGAGAGAAACAATCCCATTTACTATAGCCCCTAAAAAAATGAACTACCTTGGTATAAATCTAACCAAGGAGGTAGAAGACCTTTACAATGCAAACTTTAAAACCCTCAAGAAAGAAATTGCAGAAGACACCAGAAGGTTTAGACCTCCCATCTTCCTGGATTGCCAGAATCAACATCGTAAAAATGACCATCCTACCAAAGGCAATATACAAATTCAATGCTATACCAATTAAAATCCCAAAGCAATTCTTTAAAGAAGTTGACCAAACAATCTCAAAATTCATATGGAGGCAGAAAAGACCCAGGATAGCAAAGACAATCCTGAGTAACAAAAACACTGCTGGAGGTATCACCATACCGAACCTTAGTCTATATTACAAATCCATAGTTATAAAGACAGCCTGGTACTGGCTCCAAAATAGACACACAGATCAATGGATAAGGATTGAAGACCCAGATATAAGCCCTCAAAATTACAGCCATTTGGTCTTTGACAAAGGGGCCCAAAGAATCCAATGGAAAAAGAACAGCATCTTCAACAAATGGTGCTAGCAAAAGTGGATCTCCACATGCAGAAGATTAAAGCTGGACCCGTACTTGTCACCATGTACAAGACTTAATTCCAAATGGATCAAGGACCTTGATATCAGGTCAGAGACCATAAAAACCATAGTTGAAAGGATAGGGAACTCCCTCCAGCTGATTGGGCTAGGCCAACACTTCCTAAACAGACATCCAATGGCACAGTCACTGCTACCAACTTTCAACAGTTGGGATCTTGTGAAATTAAAGAGCTTCTGTTCAGATCAAGAGATTGTAACACGAGCTCAAAGGCAACCTACAGAATGGGAGAAAATCTTCACTAACCACATATCTGATAGAGCTCTACTGTCCAGATACACAAAGAACTTAGAAAACTAAACATCAAGGAAACCAATGGCCCAATTAAAAAATGGGCCCTGGAACTTCAAAGAAACTTTACCAGGGATGAAATTAAAATGTCTAACAAATATCTTAAAAAATGCTCCACTTCCTTAGCCATCAGGGAAATGCAAATCAAAACTTTCCTGAGATATCATCTCACCCCGGTCAGGATGGCAAAAATCCACAATACAAACAACAACAAATGCTGGAGAGGATGTGGAGAGAGGGGAACTCTCCTACATTGCTGGTGGGAGTGCAGGCTCATACAGCCACTCTGGCGAGCCCTCTGGAGATCCTTAAAGAAATTAAAGATTGAAATGCCATATGACCCTTCGATTCCACTTTTGGTATAACCCCCCATACAGCAGAGGTTCACCTCGATACCACAAGCACGACCACGTTCATAGCAGCACTGTTTACAATAGCAAATGGCATGGAATAGCATGGAATCAACCCAAATGTCCAATAGTTGACGAGTGGATAAGGAAACTGTGGTACATCTATACAATGGAGTACTACTCAGTCATCAAAAATGATGAATCACTGGAATTTTCTGGGAAATGGATGTCATTAGAAACAATTATACTGAGTGAACTATCCCAGACACAAAAAATTAAGCACCGTATGTACTCCCTAAAAGGTGGTTCTTAATACCAAACCCACCCAGCCCATCTTGAGACACTCATAGGTAAGTCTATGTATTACCTACAGTAATTGCAAGGATTATGAACAGGAGGGATGGGGTTGGAGGGCCACACCAGAAACAAGGAGAGAAGGTTACAGTAGAGAAAATAGGCCTCCATCAAGGACTGCAAGAAAGTAATGTGACACCTAGTTAAGTTCACAGACATTTGTTCCTGATCATTTACAACTAAAGGGGTATGAACTCACCAGAAGGGAAGGGCATATAGTCCGGCAGATTAAAAAGTAACCATTTTGCAAATGGGTGATTGACCCCTCTCATTGCCAAATGCCATATGACCCTGCGATTCCACTTTTGGGTATAAGTATCACATCTACCCTTGAATGAGCTCTTATAATAAGACTCCAGTTTAACAGCTTTCTGTCTCTGGCCAGGGCGTGACATACAGTGCCCATCACGATGGAGTGAAGGGCATTGCAGGAGCAACAAAACTGCAAAAGAAAATCAACAAACCACTATCCAGAACGTCAGAGACTCTATATCAACCACCTAGAACTAGGCCAGCCTAATCTCTCCCCATCCTGACACTCAGGGACATTTGCGGAAGAGGGGGCGGTAAGAGTGTAAGAGCAAAAGGATGGGAGGAACAATGATTTGTAAGATACTCCACACAAGTTAGGGCCGAAGCAATCATAATTGGACATTGCATGCCCGGCGCAATGTCCAACACACTATTGACCTCACAAAGTCTAGCATCTTCTAAAGGCACCAAGATCCTTGGAGGCAAGGGATTGACAGCCACAGTAGTGTTCCTATGCTTAAGGGGAACTTAGGAAAGGGTACAGGAAAATGCCACTGGGTCCTTGTACGTCATCGGAGAGGAGGGCCCAGAGGAGAGTCAGGCATGCACAAGAAAGGACTCTGGGAATTGGGCCGGGAGGCACGGGGGGACGGGGCGGGAGGGGTGAGGGGAGGGGGAGCAGGGGTTCGGGGGGGGAGGAGGAGGGAGGGAGGGAACTGGTGTTCCTATTAAGTTTATATGAGCTGAAATAATAATAAAAATGTATTTAATAAAAAATTACTTTATTTTAGTCATATGCTATTCGACTGTCCATTTTATATTTATTTCAAATTTGGTGCAATATACATTTTTGAAATATGACCTTTGACTCAATTTCCTCATAATCAATTTTTATAGCTCCATTTTCATCTCTAATTTTTTTTTATTTCAGCTCATACAAACTTATTAGGTACACCAGTTCCCTCCCTCCCTCCTCCTCCTCCCGTACCCCCTGCTCCCCCTCCCCACCCCTCTCCCTCCCCATCCCCCAGTGCCTCCCACCCAAATTCCCAGAGAGTCCTTTCTTGTGCATGTCTGATTTTCCTCTGGGCCCTCCTCTCCTATGATGTACAAGAACCCAGTGGCCTTTCCCGAACCCTTTCCCGTGTTCCCCTTGGGTATAAGAACACTGCTGTGGCTGCCAATCCTTTGCCTCCAAGGATCTTGGTGCCTTTAGCAGATGTTAGACTTTGTGAGGTCAACAGTGTGTTGGACAATGCGCAGGGCATGCAAAGTCCAATTATGATTGCTTCAGCCCTAACTAGTATAGAGTATCTTACATATCATTGCTCCTCCCATCCTTATGCTCTTACACTCTTACCGCCCCCTCTTCCGCAAATTTCCCTGAGCTTCAAGATGGGGAGAGACTAAGCTGGCCTAGTTCTAGGTGGTTGATATAGAGTCTCTGAAGTTCTGGATAGTGGTTTGTTGATTTTCTTTTGCAGTTCTGCTGCTCCTGCAATGCCCTTCACTCCATCCTGGTGGGCATTGTATGTTACCCCCTGGCCAGAGACAAAAAGCTGTTAGAGTCTTGTGATAAAAGCACATTCAAAGGTAGATGTAATAAAAGTGGGAAACCACAGTGAGGGAGGGGTCTATCACCCCTTTGCAAAATTGTTACTTTTTATCTGCCAGACTATATGCCCTCCTCTTCTGGTGAGATCACTCCCCCTCAGTAGTAAATGATCAGGAACAAAAGTCTGTGAACTTAATCGGATGTCTCATTACTTATTTGGGTCCTTGGTGGAGGCCTATTTTCCCTGCTGTAACATGGTCTCTTCTCTCCTTCTTTCTGGTGTGGCCCTCCTACCCCATCCCTCCTGTTCATAATCCTTGGAATTACTGTCTCTAGGTGGGCTGGGTGGGTTTGGTACTAGGAGCCAGCTATTAGGGAGTACATACGGCGCTTAATTTTCTGGGTCTGGGATACTTCGCTTAATATAATTGTTTCTAATGACATCCATTTCCCGGCAAATTCCAGTAATTCATCATTTTTGATGGCTGAGTAGTACTCCATTGTATAGATGTACCACAGTTTCCTTATCCACTCGTCAACTGTTGGACATTTGGGCTGATTCCATGACTTTGCTATTGTAAACAGTGCTGCTATGAACATGGTCGTGCTTGTGCTATCGAGGTGAACCTCTGCTGTATGAGGGGTTATTCCCAAAAGTCGAATAGCAGGGTCATATGGCATTTCAATCTTTAATTTCTTTAAGAATCTCCAGACGGCTCGCCAGAGTGGCTGTATGAGCCTGCATTCCCACCAGCAATGTAGGAGAGTGCCCCTCTCTCCACATCCTCTCCAGCATTTGTCGTTGTTAGTATTGTGGATTTTTGCCATCCTGACCGGGATGAGATGATATCTCAGGGAAGTTTTGATTTGCATTTCCCTGATGGCTAAAGAAGTGGAGCATTTTTTAAGATATTTGTTAGACATTTTAATTTCATCCCTGGTAAAGTTTCTTTGAAGTTCCAGGGCCCATTTTTTAATTGGGCCATTGGTTTAGTTTTCTAAGTTCTTTGTGCACTCTGGACAATAGATATGTGGTTAGTGAAGATTTTCTCCCATTCTGTGGGTTGCCTTTGAGCTCACGTTACAATCTCTTGATCTGAACAGAAGCTCTTTAATTTCACAAGATCCCAACTGTTGAGAGTTGGTAGCAGTGACTGTGCCATTGGATGTCTGTTTAGGAAGTGTTGGCCTAGCCCAATCAGCTGGAGGGAGTTCCCTATCCTTTCAACTATGGTTTTTATAGTCTCTGGCCTGATATCAAGGTTCTTGATCCATTTGGAATTAAGTCTTGTACATGGTGACAAGTACGGGTCCAGCTTTAATCTTCTGAATGTGGAGATCCAGTTTTGCCAGCACCATTTGTTGAAGATGCTGTTCTTTTTCCATTGAATTCTTTGGGCCCCTTTGTCAAAGACCAAATGGCTGTAACTTTGTGGGCTTATATCTGGGTCTTCAATCCTTATCCATTGATCTGTGTGTCTATTTTGGAGCCAGTACCAGGCTGTCTTTACAACTATGGATTTGTAGTATAGACTAAGGTTTGGTATGGTTATACCTCCAGCTGTGTTTTTGTTACTCAGGATTGTTTTTGCTATCCTGGGTCTTTTGTGCCTCCATATGAACTTTGAGATTGTTTGGTCAACTTCTTTGAAGAATTGCTTTGGGATTTTGATTGGTATAGCATTGAATCTGTATATTGCCTTTGGTAGGATGGTCATTTTTATGATGTTGATTCTGCCAATCCAGGAACAAGGGAGGTGTTTCCACCTTCTGGTGTCTTCTGCTATTTCTTTCTTTAGGGTTTTAAAGTTTTCATTGTAAAGGTCCTTTACCTCCTTGGTTAGGTTTCATCAGGGAGATCGGCCTATAGTTTTCTTTTTTAAGTGAATCTTTATTAGGTTTTGGGATTAAAACGATATTAGCTTCATAGAAGGAATTTGGTAGTGTTCCTTCCTTTGCTATTTGATGGAACAGTTTAAGGAGTATTGGTGTTATTAACTCCTTAAATGTCTGGTAGAAGAACTCTGTGCTGAATCCATCTGGTCCAGTACATTTTTTGGTGGGAAGATTTGAGATTACTTCCTCAATTTCCTTACATGGTATAGGACTATTTAAATAATTCACAACTTCCTGATTCAATTTAGGTAAGTTGTGTTTACTTAGAAATTCATCCATCTCTTTTGTGTTGTCAAACTTCACAGAGTATGTTTTTGAAATATGATGTTATAATTCTCTGGATTTCTTGGGTATCGGTAGTGATAACTCCATGTTCATTTCTAATTTTGTTAATTTGGGTTTTCTCCCTCTTGCTTTTGGTTAGTTTAGCTAGGGGTGTATCAATCTTATTGATTTTTTCAAAGAACCAGCTTTTTGACTGGTTGATTTTTTCTATCGTTTTCTTTATCTCGATTTCAGATATTTCTCCCTTTATTTTGCTAATCTCCTCTCTTCTACTACTTTTGGGATCAGATTGCTCTAGTTTCTCTAAAGCTTTAAGCTGCATTGTTAAGTTGTTTATTTCTGATGTTTCCATTTTTTTGACGTAGGCATTAAGAGCTATGAACTTACCTCTTAGAACAGCTTTCATTGTGTCCCAGAGATTTTGGTAAGTTGTATTTTCGTTATCATTCACTTTCAGGAAATCTTGAATTTCCTTTTTAATTTCTTCCTGAATCCAGTTCTCATTCAGCATCATAGTGTTAAGTTTCCAGGAGTTAGTGTATTTTCTCTTGTTTGATGTGTTGTGGATGTCCAGCTTTAGGCCGTGGTGGTCTGATAGGGCACAGGTTAGAATTTCAACTTTCTTGTATATGTGTAGAATCATTTTGTGGCCCAATATGTGATCTATTTTGGAGAAAGTTCCGTGTGCTGCTGAGAACAATGTGTATTCTTTGGTGCGTGGGTGAAAAGTTCGATAGAGATCTGTAAGGTCCATTTCTTTCAGGGTTTGATTAAGTTCCAAAGTGTCTCTGTTAAGCTTTTGACCTGTTGATCTATCCCATGTTGAGAGGGCGGTATTGAAGTCCCCAAGAATTATCGTTTGGGGATTGATTTCTTGCTTTAGACGCTGCAGGGTTTTCTTAATGAATGTGGAGGGGCCCGTATTGGGTGCATACATGTTCAGTATTGTGAAGTCTTCCTGGTGAAATGTACCTGTGACTAAAATGTAGTATCCATCCGAGTCTCTTATAATTTTCTTTGGTTTGAAGCCCACTTTGTCTGATAGCATAATGGCTACCCCTGCCTATTTTCTGCTTCCATTTGCTTGTAGAATTGTTGACCAGCCTTTTATTTTTAGAGCGTGCCTATCTTTTGTGGTGAGATGGGTTTCCTGCAGGCAGCAGATTGATGGATTGTGATTTTGAATCCAAGTTTGTAATCTGTGTCTCTTGATCGGTGAATTAATTCCATTAACATTTAGTGTTATAATGGAGAAACTATTGTTAATTCCAGCCATTTATTATGTTTAGTAGCTTTTATAAGTATATTGCTTCGCTTTTAATGGTGTTATACTTGCCTTCTGTTCTCCTGGATATGCCTGTTTTTTTCTTCATGCTTGAGTATCATTTCTAGCATTTTTTGAAGGCCTGTTTTGGTGGACATGTATCCCTTAAAGTTGTCTTTGTGCTGGAAAATTTTTCTTTCTCCCTCGATCATGACTGATAGTTTTGCAGGGTAAATCAGCCTGGGTTGACATTTTCGCTCATTCAATACTTGAAGTATGTCTCTCCAAGCTCTTCTTGCTTTTACTGTTTCAACTGAGAAGTCATTTGTTATTTTAATAGGTTTGCCTTTAAAAGTGACTTGTTTTTTCTCCCTTGAAGCTCTCAGCACCAGTTCTTTATCTTGAATGTGGAGTGTTTTAACTATTATTTGCCGTGGGGTGCTTCTATTTTGGTCGTATCTGTTTGTGGTGCGGAATGCCTCTTGTATATGGATATGCCTCTCTTTTTTTAGATGAGGAAAGTTTTCCTTGATGATCGTTTGAAAAATTTCCTCAGGGGTGGTATTTTGAGATTCTTGCTCTGGTATTCCATGAATACACATGTTAGGCTTCTTCAGGGTGTCCCATATCTCTTGGATATTTCTCTCAAGTATCTTTTTGGCTTTAACAACCTCTTCCATTGAGCTGGTTAGTACTCCCACTTTATCCTCAAGGTCTGAAATTCTGTTTTCTGCTTCATTAGTTCTGTTGATAAGACTCTGTGGCGTTCTGGGTTGAAGATAACTTGTCTTTTAGCTCAGTTTTAAACTCTGCTTGAGTTTGTTTTAACTGCTCTATGCCAGTTTTTGTGTCTTGCACTGTTTTTCTCAACTCCTCCAGATGTCTGTTGTGTTCCTCTTCAAAGCGATTGATTCGATTATGTAATTCCTCCCGGATTTCCTCTTTCATAGTATTGAACATGGTAATGATCATATTTTGAAAGTCTTTATCCTGGGTGGGGCTTTCTTGGCCTTTTTCCATTGGTTTGTTCTTGTTGGAGTCTAACATTATGGGATTAATTTCTTCAGTGGGAAATTTGTTTACTCGATTGTTGCTTCTCATGGATTTGCACTTTGACTTTGGTATTGTCGTTTTAACTCTTCAGATCTCTCAATTTCACTAAACTGAATTATTTGGCCTGGGGTCCTGGTGGGCGGGGCGGGCGGAGACTTACCTAGGTCATGGGGTGAGGCCCGGCTGGACCAAGCACACGTCTGACCGGCGGAGCGGGGTGGGGTGCAATGGGGGGATGGGGGCGAGGGCGTGGAGCTATTTCACCCGGGGGCAGCTGGGGCGGGGCCCGGGCGCAGGGGGAGGTCCTCCTTGTCCCTCGGCCCCGCGCGCGGCTCCAGCTGGATGGTGGGAGTCGGAGCCGGGTCCCTGTGGGCCGACCTGGGGTCCTGGTGGGCGTTGCGCAGGGCGGGGACTTACCACCTAGGGCGCGGGGTTGAGGCCCGGCTGGACCGCGCGCGTGTGCGTCCCGACTGGCGGAGCGGGGTGGGGTGCAAAGGGGGGATGGGGGCAACGGCATGGAGCTATTTAACCCGAGGGCAGCTGGGGCGGGGCCCGGGCGCAGGGGGAGGTCCTCCTTGTCCCTCGGCCCCGCGCGCGGCTCCGGCTGGATGGTGGGAGTCGGAGCCGGGTCCCTGTGGGCCGACCTGGGGTCCTGGTGGGCGGTGCGCGGGGTGGGGACTTACCATCTAGGGTGCGGGGTTGAGGCCCGGCTGGACCGCGCGCACGCGCGTCCGGATCGGTGGAGCGGGGTGGGGTGCCAAGGGGTCATCTCTAATTTTATGAATTTATTTTTGTTTCTTTCAGCTTTGGTTAATTTGGCTAATGGCTTATCAATCTTATTATTTTTTTTTAAAAAACAGCTGTTTGATTAATTGATTCTTTTTATCATTTTCTCTATCTCAATTTCAGATATTTCTCCCTGATCTTATCAACATCTACCTGACTACTACTTTTGGGCTTGGTTTGTTATTTTTCTCTGAAGCTGTAAGCTGCATTGTTACTTGTTTATGGTGATCATACCTTTTGATGCAGACATTGCATGATAAAAGCTTTAATCTCAGAACTGCCTTCATTATATCACAAAGGTTTGGATATATTGTTTTATTATCATTAGTTCTAGGAATTTTTAAAATTCTGTTTCTTCTTGTATCTTGATCTACTTGTCAGTCAGTGAGTCGGTGTTTAATTTCCAAGAGTTAAAGTACTTTGTGTTTCTTTTTAAATGTCATACTAACATCCTTTTATTGACAGATTATAAGATTTAATAGTGCCTCAATTACAGCAAACTGGAAATGATTTTTTTCTTGATTTTTAGGGGCCAATTATGTTAGCTATCCATTTAAAATTTTTTTTATTTTTTTCCCCCACATTTTATTTTTTCTAATAATACAAGCTCAATAGGTAACCCCTGTTCTCTTTCCCTCCCGCCCTCCCCATTCATCCCTCTTGCACTCTCCTCCCTTCCCTCTTCCTTTCAACCCCCTCCCTCCCTTCTCCTCTCTTAGTACCTCCCCCTTCCTCCCTCTTATCCCTTGGAGCATATTTTTGTGTGAATGCCAAACCTCCCTCTGATGCCTCCACCCTAATGAGGGGTAAGGACTCAGTGGTATATTCCAGAGCCCCTTCTTGGGCTCCCTGTTAGTATGGGAATTCTATTATAACTGTTAATCTGTCGCCTCTAAGGATCCTACTGCCTGGAACCTTATCCCCTATGATCCATGCTAGTCTTTCGGGGTTCCTTGACCTGTTAGCCATTGTGCAGGTCAGGCAAAGTCCAATTCTGGCTGCTTCAGCCCTAACTTTCATATCATTGGTCCTCCCCATGTTTAGGCTCTTACAATCTTGCTGCCCCCTCTTCCCTGAACTTTAGGATGGGGAGAGATTTGGCTGGTCTGGTTCGAGGTGAATAATGCAGGGTCTTTGGTGTTCTGAATTATGGCTTGCAGTTGTTTTCAATTTCGCTTTTCCTGAACTTCCCTTGGATGCATCTTGATTGGTATTGAAGGTCATCTCTTAATCAAAGATTAAAAAAAACTGTTTAAATGAAGATCTTAATGTAAGAGGAGATTCAAAGGTAAAATAGAAGTAGGACACAGCAGTAAGGGGGGGAGGTCAGTGTCCCATTTGTGGGATGTGTACAGCCTATCTGCCTGTTCCTATACCCTCCCTGATTAGTGAGATCAAATCTCTTCAGTAGTAAGTGACCAGAAAGAGAAGTGAAAATGAGCTTCACCAAATGTCTCATTACTTATATTCCATACTTCACAATGAGCTATTTTCTCTACTGCCTTTTTATGGATGTCTACATTTTTCCATGGCAATCAGATACAGCACAGCAGAACAGACTGAAATTTCAATGTTTCTGTATATTTGGAGGAATTTTTTGTGGTCTAGTATGTGGTATATTTTGGAGTGAGTTTCATGGGCTGCTGAAAGCAATGCGTATTTCTTAGTGTTAGGATGGAAAGTTCTGCAGTGGCTGGTTAGGTCCTTTGGTTTATGGTTTAATTATTTTTATTTCCAGCTTGCCCCTTTTCAATTTTTGATGTTTTGACATATTTATTGGCAAGAGTGGTATGTTTGAGATTTGTTGTTTTAGACATTGCATTATTCATTTAATAAATGTGTGTAAATCTATGTTAGCCGAGCATGTATTTAGACATGTGATATCATCCTGATGGATATTAAAGAGTATGTAGTGTCCTTTTGTGTGTCTTATTTGATTTGACGTGGTTTACTTTGTCTGACATTAGAATTGTTACCCCTGCTTTTTTCTTTGTTCCATTAACTTACAGCTCCTTTGACCAGCTTCTTACTCTGAAATGGTTTCTGTTTTTAATCACAAATTTTTTTCTCTTGAAGGCAGCAGTTGATGGGTTGTGATTTTTAATCTATGCTTCTAGCTTATATCTCTTGCCCAGGGAGTTAAGTACCTGAATGTTTAAGGTTGAAATTGAAAAATTGGATTTCTGTCATTTTATGAGTTTTGTGGTTTTGTGTATCTATTTCTTTGCTTAGAATTTGTGCTGATACTATTTTTCCCTTTTTTCCTCTTGGGTGTATTTATCCTTTTCTTCAATCTTGAGTATTTTCCCAATAACTTCATGAGACCTAGTTTAATAATCATATATGCTTTCAATTTATCTTTCTGTTTATTGAAAAGTTTTTTCTTATTTTCAATTATGATTGATACTTTTGTTGAATATCTCATTCAGGGTTGGCTTTTATGATGATTCAAACCTCTTCTGGCATCCTCTATTTACAATGACAACTCACTTCTTATTCTAATAGGCTTACCAGTGATTGTGACTTGATTTTTCTCTCTTGATGCTCTCAAATAGTTTCTTCTCCTATATCTGCAGGGGTTTTGCTATGTAAGTAATGAATGCAACCTTTATCGAATCAGTTAAAGCCTTTCTTGCTCCTTCTACTTTTCTTATTGGAATTGAGTTTCAGCCAGTACACTTTATGGAAATTTTAACAATGCCTAGTATATCTAATTGTTGTTCAGTTATACTTTCTAAATTATTTTTAGAATATCCACATGCATGTATTATATGTAATGTCCATATCCTTCACTGTAGGGTTTATTGGATTTTTTTTTTACATCCGACAGTTCAATTCTTTTGTGTATTGCACCGAACTGTTTTCTTTCAGAGATCATGCTGTCAACTATTTTTAGGAAGGCTTAATTTATACATGAATAATATCTCCTTGACAGACTTCTTCATTATATCACTAACTTTATTACTGTGCCACTTTTCTGTCTGTCTCATTCATCAAATATTCTGAAAAATGTTGCTTCTTCAAAAACACTTTGCATTTGTTTCATGATATTTTATGGTGTATCTTGTGAATTAAGATTTTTAGAAAGAAGCATAACAGTTGTGATTTTAAAACACACATATCTCTCTTATTATGATTTGATGAATCCTAGCCTAAAATATTATGAAAGCACCCTGAACCCAAAGCCAACCAAAGAGAAGATGCTACTTTACTACTGTTGCTGTTGTCTTATTTAAGATGAGGTTATGTGGGAGGTGGGAAAACTTGTGAAAAGAATCATGGTTTCAATCAACAATTCAAATAGTGTTTATACCTTTTCAGCAGGTATAACTACAGGAACTACCAATTTGTACTGTCCTTGGTTTTTGCCATTGAAGAAGTCAACAGGAACTCTCAAATCTTACCCAACATGTCTCTGGGGTTTGATGTGCTTAACCCTCCTACTTCAGTAATGAACTTTCTACTCTTGTGGCTGTCAGGGATGGACCAAAACATCCCTAATTATACCTGCAGGAAGGGCAGCAAGTGTGTTGCAGTACTTACTGGACCATCATTAACTATATCTAACCAAATTGGGACACTGCTTGATGTCTATAAAATTCCACAGGTAAGAGTGTCTGGGATGGGAGAAAATGAAACAGTTCTCTATTCACTGCTACTCATACTCCTAAAGGCAGCTAGCAAATGTGGTTACTGTATAATAGATGAGTTTCATGCAAAACATCTGCTCAGTCACAGGTCTTTTGGAACATTTGTGTTTGTCAAATAAGGAGCTAAGATTTGAAGAATATTGTGTACATTTTAAGAACATGATCTGATAAATAATTTAATAGAAACTTCTCAGAAAAATGATAGGATATTAAATGAAAAATAAGCAAACTCCCTTTCCAAAACATTCCAAGAATGCTTAATTCACACAGGGTTTCACATTGTACTTATATATAGGATTCTTTCTCACAGCTCCTAATTTCTAACCTCTTCAGCTGACCTTTGGACCATTTGATCCAGTTCTAAGTGGATATTTCACATCTCTGTACCAAATGGGCCATAAGAACACATTTCTTGCCAAAGCTATTGTCTCCTTAATGCTTCATTTTCACTGGAACTGGGTGGGCCTGTTAATCTCTGATGATAAAATAGGTGCTCACATCCTGTCAGACTTCAGAAGAGAGATGGATAGCAACTCAATCTGTATATCCTTTCTGACAACGTTCTCAACTAAAGAATTCTCCCTGTATCCAAATGATATCTTGTTTTTTCCAGATATTTACAAATCTTCAGCAAATGTCATTATTATTTATGAGGATACTGACTCTCTACATAGTTTGTTACTGAACCTAGGACAAAAGTTAGTGACTTCTAAAGTTTGGATAATGAACTCAAAATTTGATAGTGCACTCATTCCAAACAATCTCTTACAAGAATCATTCCATGGTAGTCTCATTTTCTCACATCAACATGAAGAAGTTTCTGGTTTTACAGATTTTATCCATACTGTTAATCCTTCCAAGTATCCCAATGACATCTTCCTTACTAGATTATGGGTCAAATTTTTTAATTGCTCATATTTGGCATCTAATTGTGAAAGACTTGATTATTGTCTAGACAATGCCTCCTTGGAATTTTTACCTAAGCATATTTTTGATATGGAAATGAGTGAAGAAAGTTACAATATATATAAGGCTGTGTACATTGTGGCCCCAAACTCTTCATGAGATGCATGTGAATCAATTAGAAATGCATTCACTGGATAATGTTCAAGGACTGGGAATTTTCTCCTGGAAGGTAAGGACCAATTCACTGGATGGCATAAAATCTCAGAAGAGCAGCTGTGGAAAAATAAGGCACAGAAACTTAAAAAGGTATCTCAGGATACTTTTTGCCTAAAACAAAAGAGAATCATTAATAAAATAAGTTTGGGGTAGTTAATTCCACTCTTTTGAAGATATGATATTTCAGACAAAAGAACAAGAATTGACAAGAAAATGAAATTTGAAAAAGTGTTATCTTTAATAACTTCAACAACTTACACTTGTAATATTTTAATTAAGAAATGTTCTACTTCTCAATAGTAATTCCTGGGAAATGAAGAATATTCTGAAGCTTTACATAACACTGTCAAATTCTTAGACCAATTTTGCAGTTTTGGGTGTTATAAAATGACAATTGTGTCAATTAAGGGAGTGATATAATTAGTAACACTTTGCGCACATTAACAGATTATCAGTTTATTGATTCCTAGTTTTTCAAAAGGACATTATAGCTTTAAGTATGTGGGGGGATTTGAAATAGTCAAATTGAAAGAATTTTAGGTTAAGAGACTCATGTAATCTGATTAGTCCTAGTATATCCTACACATATTCCTAATAAGTTTCTATACATACACATGGTCATTCCATTTAGTAATTAAAGTAATGTCTCTCAGATATTTAGTTGTTATCTAGACATAATGGAGATTTTCAAAGGAAATGTTCTTTAAAGTAAGCCCTGGGTGAGAGTCTCAGTTTTGGCCAGCAATTCTGTGTTCATTGAAAAAATAATTGTTTATGTATAGCTTTTCTATGAAGTGAGCAATAATTGAGGGTTCTAATCTGTTGAACTGAGTTAATCTGTGGCTGAGTTCATTATTTTTTCCATTTTTTTTTCAACACCGCCCTCTCAACATGGGATAGATCAACAGGCAAAAATACTTTTATTATTATTATTATTTATTCAACTGTGTGCATATGCATGTGTATGTGCGTGTGTGTGTGTGTGTGTGTGTGTGTCTGTGTATGTGTAGAACCACGGACGAATTCGCGAACCACCATGGACGCCTCCACCTCCTTCTGCCCTGGGATTCACAGGCTCCGCCCTACCAGGACCAGAAGCGCAGGCCGCCCCCGCTTCCGCCTGGCGTCTATACGTGGGATCTGGGATCCGAACTCAGGACCTTCCACCTGCAAGGCGGAGGCTTAACCCCTGAGCCACCTCTCCAGCCCAAAAATACTTTATTTTTGATTCTTTTTTTTAACCTTTTTTATTATTATTTTTGCTCATACAAACTTAATAGGTACGCCAGTTCTCTCCCTCCCTTCTCCTCCCCCCGAACCCCCTGCTTCCCCTCCCCTCACCCCTCTCTTCCCATCTCCCAGTGCCTCTCCCCCAATCCCCAGAGAGTCCTTTAATGTGCCTGCCAGACTCTCTTCTGGGCCCTCCTCTCCAATGACATACAAGGACTCAGTGGCATTTTCCTGAACCCTTTCCTGTGTTCCCCTTAAGTATAGGAACACTACTGTGGCTGTCAATTCTTTGTCTCCAAGGATCTTGGTGCCTTTAGCAGATGCTAGACTTTGTGAGGTCAATAGTGTGTTGGACGTTGCGCAGGGCATGCAAAGTCCAATTATGATTGCTTCGGCCCTAACTTGTGTGGAGTATCTTGCAAATCATTGCTCCTCCCATCCTTTTGCTCTTACAATCTTACTACCCCCTCTTCTGCAAATGTCCCTGAGCTTCAGAATGGGGAGAGATTAGTCTGGCCTAGTTCTAGGTGGTTGATATAGAGTCTCTGAAGTTCTGGATTTTGGTTTGTTGATTTTCTTTTGCAGTTTTGCTGCTCTTGCAATGCCCTTCACTCCATCCTGATGAGCATTATATGTCACCCCCTGGCCAGAGACAAAAAGCTGTTAAACTGGAGTCTTATTATAAGAGCACATTCAAGGGTAGATGTAAAAAAAGTAGGAAACCACAGTGAGGGAGGGGTCAATCACCCTTTTGCAAAATGGTTACTTTTTTTCTGCCAGACTATATGCCCTCCCCTTCTGGTGAGATTATACCCCCTCAGTTGTAAATGATCAGGAACGAACATCTGTGAACTTAACCAGGTGTCTCATTACTTACTTGCAGTCCTTGATGGAGGCCTATTTTCTCTGCTGTAACATGGTCCCCTCTCTCCTTGATTGTGGTGTGGCCCTCCAACCCCATCCCTCCTGTTCATAATCCTTGCAATTACTGTAGGTATTACATAGATTTATCTTTGAGTGTCTCAAGGTGGGCTGGGTGGGTTTGGTACTAGGAGCCATCTATTAGGGTGTACATATGGCACTTAATTTTCTGTGTCTGGGATATTTCACTTAATATAATTGTTTCTAATGACATCCATTTCCCAGCAAATTCCAGTAATTCATCCTTTTTGATGGCTGAGTAGTACTCCATTGTATAGATATACCACAGTTTCCTTATCCACTCATCAACTGTTGGACATTTGGGTTGATTCCATGTCTTTGCTATTGTAAACAGTGCTGCTATGAACATGGTCGTGCTTGTGCTATCGAGGCGAACCTCTGCTGCATGGGGGGTTATTCCCAAAAGTGGGATAGCAGGGTCATATGGCATTTCAATCTTTAATTTCTTTAAGAATCTCCAGACGGCTCGCCAGAGTGGCTGTATGAGCCTGCATTCCCACCAGCAATGTAGGAGAGTGCCCCTCTCTCCACATCCTCTCCAGCATTTGTTGTTGTTTGTATTGTGGATTTTTGCCATCCTGACCGGGGTGAGATGATATCTCAGGGAAGTTTTGATTTGCATTTCCCTGATGGCTAAAGAAGTGGAGCATTTTTAAGCTATTTGTTAGACATTTTAAATTCATCCCCAGTAAAATTTCTTTTAAGTTCCAGGGCCCATTTTTTAATTGGGCCATTAGTTTCCTTGGTGTTTAGTTTTCTAAGGTCTTTGTGAATTCTTTTTTCCAGTTTTTTTTTTTGAGGTTTCTTTTTTTTTTTTATTTCCACTCATGCAAACTTAACAGGTACACCAGTCCCCTCCCTTCTTCCACCAGCCCCAGACCACCCAGCTCCCCCCTCTGCTATCCCCCTCCACTTCCCCCAGTACCTCCCCCCCATTCCCAGATCATCTTTTAATGTGCATGCCAAACTCTTCTCTGGGTCCTCTTTTCCGATGAGGTGCAAGGACCCAGAGGCATTTCACAGAACCCTTTCCTGTGTTCCCCTTAAGCATAGGAACACTACGGTGACTGTCAATCCCTAGCCTCCAAGGATTGTAGTGCCTTTAGTACATACCAGACTTTGTGGTGTCAATAATGTGTTGGACATTGTGCAGGTCATGCAAAGTCCTATTATGATTGCTTTGGCCATAACTTGTGCAGAGTACCTTGCATATCATTACTCCTCCCATCCGTGTTCTCTTACAATCTTACCACCCATTCTTCCTCAAATTTCCCTGTGCTTCAGTATGGGGAAAGATTAGGCTGGCCCAGTTCCAGGTGGTTGACATAGAATCTCTGATGTTCTGAATTATAGTGTGTTGATTTTTTTTTCAATTTTGCTGCTCCTGCAATGCCCTTGCCTCCATCCTGATGGGTATTGGATGTCACCCCCTGGCCAGAGATAAATACCTGTTAAATTAGAGTCTTGTTATAAGAGTACATTCAAAGGTAGATGGAATAAAAGTAGGAGACCATGGTAAGGGAGGGGTCAGTCTCCCATTTGCAAAATGGTAACTTTCTGTCTGCCAGACTATATGCCCTCCTCTTCTGGCGAGATAATTTCCCCTCAGTTGCAAATGATCAGGAAGGAAAGTCTGTGAACTTAACCAGATGTCTCATTACTTACTTGCAGTCCTTGATGGCGGCCTATTTTCTCTGCAGTAACATGGTCCCCTCTCTCCTTGTTTCTGGTGGGGTCCTGCTTCCCCTTCTCTCCTGTTTATAATCTTTGTAATTACTGTAGATATTACACAGATTTATCTTTGAGTGTCTCTAAGTGGTTTGGTACTAGGATCCACCATTAGGGAGTACATATGGTGTTTACTTTTCTGTGTCTGGGATATTTCACTCAATATAATTGTTTCTAATTCCATCCATTTCCTGGCAAATTGCATTAATTCATCATTTTTGATGGCTGAGTAGTATTACATTGTATAAATGTAACACATTTTCCTTATCCACTTGTGAACTGTTGGACATTTGGGTTGATTCCATGACTCTGCTATTGTAAACAGTGCTGATATGAATATGGTTGTGCTTGTGCTATCGAGGTGCATTTTTGCTGTATGGAGTTATTCCAAAAAATGGAATAGGGGCATATGGCATTTCAATCTTTAATTTATTTAAGAAATGCCAGACAGCTTACCAGAGTGGCTGTATGAGCCTGCATTCCCACCACCAATGTAGGAGAGTTCTCCTCTCTCCACATTCTCTCCAGCATTTGTTGTTGTTTGTATTGTGGATTTTTGCCATCCTGACCAGGGTGAGATGATATCTCAGGGAAGTTTTGATTTCCATTTCCCTGATGGCTAAGGAAGTGGAGCATTTTTTAAGATATTTGTTAGACATTTTAATTTCATCCCTGGTAAACTTTCTTTTAAGTTCCAAGACCCATTTCTTAATTGGCCCATTAGGTTCCTTGGTGTTTAGTTTTCTAAGTTCTTTGTGCACTCTGGATAATAGGGCTCTATCAGATATATGGTTAGTGAAGATTTTCTCCAATTCTGTGGGTGGCCTTTGTGCTCAAGTTACAATCTCTTTATCTGAACAAAAGCTCTTTAATTTCACAAGAGACCATCTGTTGAGTGTTGGTTGTAGTGACTGTGCTATTGGATGTCCATTTAGGAACTGTTGGCCTGGCCCAATCAGCTCAAGGGAGTTCCCTACCATTTCAACTATCGTTTTTATAGTCTCTGGCCATATATTGAGGTATTTGGTCCATATGGAATTAATTCTTGTACATGGTGACAAGTATGGGTCCAGTTTTAATCTTCTGCATGTGGATATCCACATTTGCCAGCACCTTTTGTTGAAGATGCTCTTCTTTTCCCATTGGATTTTTTGGTCCCCTTTTTCAAAGATCAAATGGCTCTAGTTATGTGAGCTTATATCTGGGACTTCAACTCTTATCCATTCATCTGTGTCTATTTTGGAGCCAATACCAGGCTGTTTTTACCACTATCAATTCGTAGTATAGACTAAGGTTTGGTATGGGTATAACTCCACCAGTGGTTTTGTTACTCTGAATTGTCTTGCTATCCTGTATCTTTTGTGCCACCATATGAATTTTGAGGATTGTTTGGTCAACTTCTTTAAAGAATTACTTTGGAATTTTAATTGATATAACATTGAATCTGTATATTACCTTTTATAGGATGGTCATTTTTATATTGATTCTGCCAATCCAGGAACATGGGAAATCTTTCCACCTTCTGGTGTCTTCTGCAATTTCTTTCTTTAGGGTTTTAAAGTTTTCATTATAAAGGTCTCTTTCTTCATTGGTTAGGTTTATACCAAGGTATTTCATTTTTTAGGGGCTATAGTAAGTGGGATTGTTTCTTTCAGGGCTTTTTCACTTCTTTCATTCTGGGCATATAGGAAGGCCACTGATTTTTGTACACTTATTTTGTATCTTGCCACCCTGCTAAAATTCTGTGTTAGTTCCAGGGGCTTCCTGGTGGAGTTTTTGGGATCACTCAGGTATAAGATCATGTCATCTGCAAATAGAGATAACTTGACTTCTTCTTTGCCAATTTGAATCACTTTTATGGCCTTTCTTGTCTTATGGCTAAGACTTCAAAAACAATATTGAATAGAAGTGGTGAGAGTGGAGAGCCTGTCTAGTTCCTGATCAAAGCGGTACTGTTTCAAGTTTTTCCACATTGAGTATAATCCTTGCTGTGGGCTTATTGTATCCAGCTTTTATTATATTGATAAAGGTTCCTTCCATTCCAACTGTCTCTAGAGTTTTGATCATAAAAGGCTGTTAGATCTTGTCAAAAGCTTTTTCTGCATCTATCGAGAGTATCATGTGGTCTTGAATTTTGGACTGGTTTATATCTTGATTACATTTATTGATTTGCGTATGTTGAACAAACCTTGTGTGCCTGGGATAATGCCTACTTGAATGATCTTTTTGATATGTTTTTGAATCCAATTTGCTAAGAATTTGTTGAGAATCTTTGCATCTGTGTTCATCAGAGAGAATGGCCTGTAGTTCCCTTTTTTAAGTGTATCTTTATTAAGTTGTGGGATTAAGACGATATGAGCATCATAGAAGGAATTTAGTAGTGTTCCTTTCTTTTCTATTTGATGGAACAGTTTAAGGAGTATTGGTGTTATTGACTCCTTAAATGTCTGGTAGAACTCTGTGCTGAATCCATCTGTCCAGGACATTTTTTACTGGGAAGATTCGAGATTATGTCATTGATTTCCTCATATGTTTTAGGACTATTTAAAAAATTCCTAATTTCCTGATTAAATTTAGGTAAGTTGTGTTTACTTAGGAATTCATCCATATCTTTGGGGTTGTCATATTTCACAGAGTATAAGTTTTTGAAATATGATGTTATAATTCTCTGGATTTTTTGGATATCAGTAGTGATAATTTTCATTTCTAATTTTGTTAATTTGAGTTTTATCTCTCTTGCTTTTGGTTAATTTAGCTAGGGATGTATCAATCTTATTGATTTTTTCAAAAAACCAACTTTTTGACTGGTTGATTTTCTGTATCATTTTCCTAATCTCGATTTTGCATATTTCTCCCTTATTTTGCTAATATCCTACCCTCTACTGCTTTTGGGATCAGATTGCTCCAATGTCTCTAAAGCTTTAAGCTGCATTGTTAAGTTATTTATTTCTGATTTTTTCATTTTTTTGATATAGGCATTAAAAGCTATAAACATAGCTCTTAGGATTGCTTTCCTTTTGTCCAAGAGATTTTGGTAAATTGTATTTTCATTATTGTTCACTTTCAGGAAATCTTGAATTTCCTTTTGCATTTCTTCCTGAATCCTATTCTCATTCATCAGCATAGTGTTACGTTTTCAGGAGTTAGTCTATTTGCTGTTGTTTGTTGTGTTGTGAATGTCAAACTTTAGGCCATTGTGGTCTGAAAGGGTACAGGTTAGAATTTCAACTTTCCTGTATATGTGGAGATTCCTTTTGTGTCCCAATATGTGATCTATTTTGGACAAAGTTCCATGTGCTGCTGAGAAAAATGTGTATTCTTTGGTGCGTGGATGAAACGTTCAATAGAGATATGTAAGTTCCATTTCTTTAAGCGTTTGATTAAGTTCCAAAGTGTCTCTGTTAAGCGTTTACTTGTTGATCTATCCCATTTTGAGAGGGGAGTGTTGAAATCACCAAGAATTATCATTTTGGGGTTGTTTTCTCACTTTAGACGTTGTAGGATTTGCTTAATGAATGTGGGTGGCCCGTATTGGGTGCATGTATGTTCAGTATTGTGAAGTCTTCCTGGTGAATTGTACCTGTGACTAAAATGTAGTATCCATCTGTGTCTCTTATGATTTTTTTGGTTTGAAGTCCACTTTGTCTGATAGCATAATGGCTACTCTTGCTTGTTTCCTGGTTCCATTAGCTTGCAGAATTTTGGACCAGTCTTTTATTTTTAGTATGTGCCTATGTTTCCTGCAGGCAGCAGATGGATGGGTTGTGATTTTTAACTCAATTTTGTAATCTGTTTCTCTTGATTGGTGAGTTAATTCCATTAACATTTAATGTTATCATGGAGAAATTTATTTTTATTTCCAGACATTTAGTGTGTTTAGTGGCTTTTGTATGTGTATTGGTTTGCTTTTAGGTTTTGGTGGTATTATACTTCCCTTTGGTCTTCCTGGATACGCTTGTTTTCTTCTTCAAGTTTGAGTATCATTTCTAGCATTTTATGAAGGCCTGGTTTGGTGGACATGTATCTCTTCAAGTTGTCTTTGTGGTGGAAAATTTTTCTTTCTCCCTTGATGATGACGGATAGTTTTGCAGGGTATATCATCCTGGGTTGACATTTTTGCTCATTCAATACTTGAAATAGGTCTCTCCAAGCTCTTCTTGCTTTTACTGTTTCCATTGAGAAGTTATTTGTTATTTTAATAGGTTTACCTTTAAAAGTGACTTTTTTTTCCATTGAAGCTCAGCACCATTTCTTTATCTTGAATGTGGAGTATTTTAGCTATTATTTGCCATGGCGAGTTTCTGTTTTGGTGATATTGTTTGGGGGTATGGAATGCCTCTTGTATATGGATGGGCCTCTCTTTTTTTAGATTAGGAAAGTTTTCCTTGATCATAGTTTGAAAAATTTCCTCAGGTATGGTATTTTGAGATTTTGCTCTGGTATTCCATGAATACGCATGTTTGGTTTCTTCAGGGTGTCCCATAACTCTTGAATATTTCTCTGGAGTATCTTTTTGGTTTTAACAACCTCTTCCATTGAACTGGTTAATACTCCCACTTTGTCTTCAAGGTCTGAAATTCTATTTTCTGCTTCGTTAGTTCTGCTGATAAGACTCTCTGTTGAGTTTTGGGTTGAAGATAACTTGTCTTTTAGTTCAGTTTTAAACTCTGCCTGAGTCTGTTTTAACCACTCTATGCCTATTTTTGTTTCTTGAACTGTTTTTCTCAACTCCTCCAAGTGTCTGTTGTGTTCCTCTTCAAAGTGGTTGATGTGGTAATTTAATTTCTCCTGGATTTCCTCTTTCATAGTATTGATCATGGCAATGATCATGTTTTGAAAGTGGTTATCTTGGGTCAGGCTTTCTTGGCTATTTTCTGTGGATTTGTTCTGATTGCAGTCTATCATTATGGGATTAATTCCTTCAGTGGGAGATTTGTTTTCTTAGGTGTTGTTTCTCATGTATTTGCACTTGACTTGGGCTTGTCGCTTTAACTCTTAAGACCTTCTTTCAATTTCTGTGTGTTTTTCACTGAACTGAATTAGTTGGCCTGGAGCAGCAGCTCCTGCTCCCACAGGCTGGTGGGAGGAGCTGGGACTAGTGGGTTGTCTGGGGTTTGGGGGTGAGCAGGGGGAGCTTACCTAGGTGTCAGTTTGTCTGGGCTGGACTGAGAAATTCCCGGGCAGGTGTGGAAAGGGGGGATGTCACAGGGACAGGTGGGTGCAATTGATTTGGGGAGCTGAGACATGGCCCAGGGGTCCTCCCCAGGCTAGAGCAACGCCTGCTCAGACTGGCTGGTGGGAGGAGCTGGGACTAGTTGGGTTGCCTGGGGTTTGGGTGTGAGCAGGGGGAGCTTACCTAGGTCCTAGTGTGTGCTGGCTGGACTGCACGTGTCCCAGGCTGGTGCGGAAAGGGGGGAGGTAGCAGTGGCAGGCAGACAATTCACTTGGGGAACTGGGGGTTGGCCCCAGGTTCCTCACCCGGAGGAGCAGTGCATGCTCCGGCTGGCTTGTGGGTGGACCTGGGACTAGTGGGTTGCCTGGGGTTTGAGGGTGAGCAGCGTATTATGTTTTTCTGTGTGAACTCACTAATGAATTCATTATTACATTATTCATCTGTTTTAGCTTCATCCCTTTCTAAAGAGAATTCACACTAATAATTCATCCTGTGGACATGTGACTTTAGATGGACAAAGACATTGTGATTCAAAGTATGATATTCTCAACTATTGGAATTTTCCACATACTTTTGAACAAAAAATGAAAGTAGGAATATTTTCTCCATTTCTTCCACATGAGCAGCAACTGTCTATACGTGAAGACATAATACAATGGGCCATTGGCATTACTGAGGTGGGTGGAACATCACAATAATGTGTTCAAATTAAAGCAAAAAAACTAATCTTGTTCTGTATTGTATATGTCCAGGTTTTTTTTTTTTGCCTTACATGTTAGCAAAGTAAATTTTACAACTTCAACATTAAGGATTTTTCTTAATGTTGGACTTTGGTGAATTTAGAGGAACTCCATTTACCAATCTTTTTAAATGTCATATATCCTACAACAATTATCTACGGTTAACTTTCATTCCTTAAAAAATGGGAAAATCAACTAAAAAAGAAATCATGCATTTTGACTACAAGTTTCATGTCCTTCCATATAAGTTAACTTGTTTTTTGGATCTAAGGACACTTACTATACTGAAAGTGTATGGTAAGTCAATTGTTCTTATGATGGTGTGTAGAAGGCAAAGTGAGAGATAAAGATAGGTTATATTGATAATTGCCCCTTCAGAAAATTTCCTGATCATTTTAGTCATGTACACTAAACTTCAAGAAAATCACAAAGAATTATAAACAGGAGGGAAGGGGAACGAAGACCTAAAAAGAAAGGATATAGGGTAACACACTTCAGAAGAGAAAATAAGCCACGGTCATGTATTGCATGAGTAGTGAGATACCTGGTGCAGCAAGTCTCATTTCCCTTCCTGGTCACATGGAACTGAATAAGTTTGATTTCACCAGTCAGGGAAGGTATAGGGACTGGCAGATAGACAGTAAACATCCAGCAAATGGGAAACTGATCCCTCTTATTGCTGTGTCCTACTTCTATTCTTCCATCTACCTTTGAGTATCTTCTTATATTAAGATATCCATTTAAACAGTCTTTTATCTCCAATACCAATCAGGATCTAGCCAAGGGTAGTGTAGGAAAAGCAAAACTGAAAACATCAAGCTATAATTCAGAACACCAAAGACCCTACATTATTCACCTGCCAAATCTCTCCCCATCCTAAAGTTCAAGGAACCTTGTGGAAGAGAGGGGAGCAAGATTCTAAGCGCCTAAAGATGGGGGGGGGCATCAATATGCAAGATAATCCACATAAGCTAGAGCTGCAGCAACCAGGATTGGATTTTGCCTGACCAGGACAATGGCTGACATGTCAACAATCCCCCAAAGTCTAGCACAGATCATAGCAGAGAAGATTTCAGGAAGTAGGAGTCATAATAGACTTCCCATACTTGGGGGCAGCTCAAGAAGGGGCCCTAAGCTATTCCACTGAGTCCTGAACCTTCAGTAGTGTAAATGACTCTGAGAAAAATTCAGTGCTCACATAAACAGATACTCCAGGGGATGGGAGGGAGGAAGGGAGAAGCACCTGAGAATGGGAGGGACTGAGGGGGATGAAAGGAAGGGGAGAAGGAGGAAGAGTGGAATGAGAGACAACAGGAAGAGGAGAGGAGAGGAAGAAGACTGGGGTATCTACTGAGCTTGTATATTTAGGAAAAAAATACAGTTTCAACTACTTCCCAGAAGGAATGATGTTCTAGGTACCATCTTAATAATTAGAAATTTGGTGACTTAATCTATACAAACGATGGCAGTATCCTATTATTTCTAGTCATGATTACCAACTTTTGTGACAGTGATTATGATCAAGGAAAAACCATAGTTACTAACATTTTTAGTTTAATTCTCAGCATTTACCTCCACATATATTATGGTTTTCCTCAGAAGCCTCGTTCAGTATGCAGTAAGAGTTGTGGGCCTGGATTCAGGAAAACCCATGTGGAAGGACAGCCTGTCTGCTGTTTTGAATGTACCCGTTGCCCTGTCAATGAGATTTCTAATGAGACAGGTAACGTAGAATACAGAATTTCACCATCTATTCTGATTAACGATATGTCTTGCAATGGAGAACATCCACTATTGGTGTCTAGTAATAAACTACTTCTTTTCCTCATTTAATATGTATTAAAAGTCAATATTATTCATTTTTGATTGGCACAATGTATTTAAGTAAATATTCTTATCAGATTACTGAGTACATGAAACATTCTTCTTTAGACACATTTCTTCCACCATCATAAATACATGAAATACCATGTTCACTTACTTTTGCCCAAAATACTCTTAAATTTCTATAAAATGTCTTTCTTTCTCAGGTTTCTGTTACATTTCAACTGTAGATTTTTTTTATATCCTGACCTTTTTTTTTTAACATTTTTTATTATTATTTCCGCTCATACAAACTTAATAGGTTCACCGGTTCCCTCCCTCCCTCCTCCTCCCCCGAACCCCCTGCTCCCCCTCCCCTTACCCCTCCCTCCCCATCCCCCTGTGCCTCCCGCCCCAATTCCCAGAGAGTCCTTTAATATGCATCCCTGACTCTCCTCTGGGCCCTCCTCTCCGATGACATACAAGGACCCAGTGGCATTTCCCTGAACCCTTTCCCGTGTTCCCCTTAAACATAGGAACACTACTGTGGCTGCCAATCCCTTGCCTCCAAGGATCTTGGTGCCTTTAGCAAATGCTAGACTTTGTGAGGTCAATAGTATGTTGGACATTGCGCAGGGCATGCAAAGTCCAATTATGATTGCTTCGGCCCTAACTTGTGTGGAGTATCTTGCAAATCATTGCTCCTCCCATCCTTTTGCTCTTACACTCTTACCGCCCCCTCTTCCACAAATTTCCCTGAGCTTCAGGATGGGGAGAAATTAGTCTGGCCTAGTTCTACCTTTGATAGTAACACCACTACTTATTCCTCCAGAGTATCAGCTGAAAAATGTTTTTTGGTTAATCTTCAAAAGTGTCCAGGAGCTTAACTTCAATGAGCGCAGTTTATTGTTGATCTCTTTAAATCCAGGTAAAATTGGAGAAGATGTATGACAACAGATTCAGCTATATACTGTAAGACTTCAAAACATGATTGATAGAAAATTTACACATATTATTTAGCCTCTCATCTAAATCACAAATCATTGTTCATTTGAAAAGATTAAGGAACATTCAATTTATATTAATGTAGATAATTTTTGTTTCAGTTTTCCTACTATTTTTCTCAGGAACAATTCAGTTTTCCTACTATTTCTCTCAGGAACAATAATGTTATTGATATACATTTTCCTTGGTTCAGCATGCATTGGTTTCAACAGTTACTGAAAATTCCTAATGGAATTCACATACATTGGCCATGCATTTTTTATAAAGTCCTACATCTTTCCTATCATCCTGCTATTTCCATATTAAACTCATTTTTCCAGCTGTTTTTCTATTTGCTGGTTGTCTATTCTCTGATTTAAGTTTGTGATTTAATATCTGCAAAAAAAAATGCTCTACTTGCATATCTGTATTTGGAATATATTACAAACAGTCATATGAAGTTTGCATTACAGCATCCATTTATTTATTAAATTAATATCCCATATTTTCATCATCTTATTTTATTATATACAATATTTAGTGAACTGGAAATTACATTTAAATATGCTCATGAAATAATGACACAGGAATATGTTCACCACATCAAGTCAGATGAAATTATCTTTTCTTCCTTCACCTCCCATGTCAACTTTTCTTTAGTTCAAATTCTAACATAGAAAGTAATTGTTAATGCATTCACTTCCAAGCAACCCTCTCTATTGTTATTTTTTATGTTTCATATTCCCTTTGTTTTCCTGGCTATTATCCACATTTAGCTTTCACTTAAATACCCACATTTAGCTTCCACTTAAATACCCAGATTAGTATAAAAAAGATGGAATCCATACAAGAGACATAACATGTGATATTATCCTGTATTTGCATCATGTCTTCATTATCAGTTGATTACCCGACAGGCATTTCTGTTAAGCCCACTGTCTTGCTACAAGGTAGTGGTATTAAATACGATCGTGAAAGAGTGTCTGTAGTATAGTACAGATGTGTTTTAGAATAAAATACATTCATTGACAAGGTAATATGCGTTTGTGGTTATTTTGTATACATCACCAATATTTTTCGATCAGTCCAACTCTATCATCTCCAGTGCTTATACAGAGACAGGATTTGGGGTTTTCTTTCTTTTTTTTATTAAAAATTTAATTATACATTTTAAAATATTTTACCAGTTCCCTCCCTCCCCCCTCCTCCCCCTCCCCTTCCCCCAGTGTCTCCCCCCCAATTCCCAGAGAGTCCTTTATTGTGTACGCCTAACTCTCCACTGGGTCCTCTTTTTTAAGTGAATCTTTATTAGGTTTTGGGATTAAAACGATATTAGCTTCATAGAAGGAATTTGGTAGTGTTCCTTCCTTTGCTATTTGATGGAACAGTTTAAGGAGTATTGGTGTTATTAACTCCTTAAATGTCTGGTAGAACTCTGTGCTGAATCCATCTGGTCCAGGACATTTTTTGGTGGGAAGATTCGAGATTACTTCCTCAATTTCCTTATATGTTATAGGACTATTTAAATAATTCACAACTTCCTGATTCAATTTAGGTAAGTTGTGTTTACTTAGAAATTCATCCATCTCTTTTGTGTGGTCAAACTTCACAGAGTATAAGTTTTTGAAATATGATGTTATAATTCTCTGGATTTCTTGGGTATCAGTAGTGATAACTCCATGTTCATTTCTAATTTTGTTAATTTGGGTTTCTCTCTCTTGCTTTTGGTTAGTTTAGCTAGGGGTGTATCAATCTTGTTGATTTTTTCAAAGAACCAGCTTTTTGATTGGTTGATTTTTTCTATCGTTTTCGTAGTCTCGATTTCAGATATTTCTCCCCTTATTTTGCTAATCTCTTCTCTTTTCCTGCTTTTGGGATCAGATTGCTCTAGTTTCTCTAAAGCTTTAAGCTGCATTGTTAAGTTGTTTATTTCTGATGTTTCCATTTTTTTGACGTGGGCATTAAGAGCTATGAACTTACCTCTTAGAACAGCTTTCATTGTGTCCCAGAGATTTTGGTAAGTTGTATTTTCGTTATCATTCACTTTCAGGAAATCTTGAATTTCCTTTTTAATTTCTTCCTGAATCCAGTTCTCATTCAGCATCATAGTGTTAAGTTTCCAGGAGTTAGTGTATTTTCTCTTGTTTGATGTGTTGTGGATGTCCAGCTTTAGGCCGTGGTGGTCTGATAGGGCACAGGTTAGAATTTCAACTTTCTTGTATATGTGTAGATTCATTTTGTGGCCCAATATGTGATCTATTTTGGAGAAAGTTCCGTGTGCTGCTGAGAACAATGTGTATTCTTTGGTGCGTGGGTGAAAAGTTCGATAGAGATCTGTGAGGTCCATTTCTTTCAGGGTTTGATTAAGTTCCAAAGTGTCTCTGTTAAGCTTTTGACCTGTTGATCTATCCCATGTAGAGAGGGCGGTGTTGAAGTCCCCAAGAATTATCGTTTGGGGGTTGATTTCTTGCTTTAGACGCTGTAGAGTTTTCTTAATGAATGTGGAGGGGCCCGTATTGGGTGCATATATGTTCAGTATTGTGAAATCTTCCTGGTGAATTGTACCTGTGACTAAAATGTAGTATCCATCCGTGTCTCTTATAATTTTTTTTGGTTTGAAATCCACTTTGTCTGATAGCATAATGGCTACCCCTGCCTGTTTTCTGCTTCCATTTGCTTGTAGAATTGTTGACCAGCCTTTTATTTTTAGAGCGTGCCTATCTTTTGTGGTGAGATGGGTTTCCTGCAGGCAACAGATTGATGGATTGTGATTTTTAATCCAAGTTTGTAATCTGTGTCTCTTGATCGGTGAATTAAGTCCATTAACATTTAGTGTTATAATGGAGAAACTATTGTTAATTCCAGACATTTATTATGTTTAGTAGCTTTTATAAGTATATTGCTTCGCTTTTAATGGTGTTATATTTGCCTTCTGTTCTCCTGGGTATGCCTGTTTTTTTCCTCACGCTTGAGTATCATTTCTAGCAGTTTTTGAAGGCCTGGTTTGGTGGCCATGTATCCCTTAAAGTTGTCTTTGTGCTGGAAAATTTTTCTTTCTCCCTCGATCATGACTGATAGTTTTGCAGGGTAAATCAGCCTGGGTTGACATTTTTGCTCATTCAATACTTGAAGTATGTCTCTCCAAGCTCTTCTTGCTTTTACTGTTTCGACTGAGAAGTCATTTGTTATTTTAGTAGGTTTGCCTTTAAAAGTGACTTGTTTTTTCTCCCTTGAAGCTCTCAGCACCAGTTCTTTATCTTGAATGTGGAGTGTTTTAACTATTATTTGCCGCGGTGTGCTTCTATTTTGGTCGTATCTGTTTGGGGTGCGGAATGCCTCTTGTTTATGAATGGGCCTCTCTTTTTTTAGATGAGGAAAGTTTTCCTTGATGATCGTTTGAAAAATTTCCTCAGGGGTGGTATTTTGAGATTCTTGCTCCGGTATTCCATGAATACGCATGTTAGGCTTCTTCAGGGTGTCCCATATCTCTTGGATATTTCTCTCAAGTATCTTTTTGGCTTTAACAACCTCTTCCATTGAGCTGGTTAGTACTCCCACTTTATCTTCAAGGTCTCAAATTCTGTTTTCTGCTTCATTAGTTCTGTTGATAAGACTCTCTGTGGCGTTCTGGGTTGAAGATAACTTGTCTTTTAGCTCAGTTTTAAACTCTGCTTGAGTTTGTTTTAACTGCTCTATGCCACTTTTTGTTTCTTGCACTGTTTTTCTCAACTCCTCCAGATGTCTGTTGTGTTCCTCTTCAAAGCGATTGATTCGATTATGTAATTCCTCCCGGATTTCCTCTTTCATAGTATTGAACATGGTAATGATCATATTTTGAAAGTCGTTATCCTGGGTCAGGCTTTCTTGGCCTTTTTCCGCGGGTTTGTTCTTGTTGGAATCTAACATTATGGGATTAATTTCTTCAGTGGGAAATTTGTTTACTTGAGTGTTGCTTCTCATGGATTTGCACTTTGACTTTGGCATTGTCATTTTAACTCTTAAGATCTCTCAATTTCACTAAACTGAATTATTTGGCCTGGGGTACTGGTGGGCGGGGCCCGAACGGGGACTTACCTAGGGCACGGGGTGAGGCCTGGGTGGACTGCGTGCGTGTCCGGACCGACCGGCGGAGCGGGGTGGGGTGAAAAGGGAGGATGGGCGCGTAGGCGTGGAGCTATTTAACCCGAGGGCAGCTGGGGCGGGCCCGGGCGCAGGGGGAGGTCCTCCTCGTCCCTCGGCCCCCGCGCGGCTCCGGCTGGATGGTGGGAGTCGGAGCCGGGTCCCTGTGGGCTGACCTGGGGTCCTAGGGTGCGCGGTGGGGCCCCCATTAATTCATTTTTGATGGCTAAGTAGTACTCTATTGTATAGCTATACCACATTTTCCTTATCCACTTGTCAACTGTTGGACATTTGGGTTGATTCCATGACTTTCCTATTGTAAACAGTGCTGCTATGAACATGGTCATGCTTGTGCCATCGAGGTGTATTTTTGCTGTATGGGGAGTTATTCCCAAAAGAGGAATAACAGGGTCATGTGGCATTTCAATTTTTAATATCTTTAGGAATCTCCAGATGGCTCACCAGAGCGGCTGTATGAGCCTGCATTACCACCAGCAATGTAGGGGAGTTCCCTTCTCTCCACATCCTCTCCAGCATTTGGTGTTGTTTGTATTGTGGATTTTTGCCATCCAGACCGGGGTGAGATGATATCTCAGGAAGTTTTGATTTGCATTTCCCTGATGGCTAAGAATGTGGAGCATTTTTTAAGATATTTGTTAGACATTTTAATTTCATCCCTGGTAAATTTTCTTTTATGTTCCAGGGCCCATTTTTTAATTGGGCCATTTGTTTCCTTGGTGTTTAGTTTTCTAAGTTCTTCGTGCATTCTGGATAATAGACCTCTATCAGATATATTGTTAGTGAAGATTTTGTCCCATTCTGTGGGTTGCCTTTGTGCTCATGTTATAATCTCTTTATCTGAACAGAAGCTCTTTAATTTCACAAGATCCCAACTGTTGAGAGTTGGTTACAGTGACTGTGCTATTGGATGACCGTTTAGGAACTGTTGGCCTAGCCCAATCAGCTCAAGGGAGTTCCCTACCCTTTCAACTATGGTTTTTATAGTCTCTGGCCTTATATTGAGGTCATTGATCCATTTGGAATTAATTCTTGTACATGGTGACAAGTGCAGGTCCAGTTTTAATCTTCTGCATGTGGACATCCAGTTTTGCCAGCACCATTTGTTGAAGATACTGGTTTTTTTCCATTGATTTTTTTGGGCCCCTTTGTCAAAGATTAAATGGCTGTAATTTTGTGGGCATATTCTGGGTCTTCAACCCTTGTCCCTTGATCTGTGTGTCTATTTTGGAGCCAATGCCAGGCTGTTTTTATAACTATGGATTTGTAGTATAGACTAAGGTTTGGTATGGTGATACCTGCAACAGTGTTTTGGTTACTCAGGATTGTTTTTGCTATCCTGGGTCTTTTGTGTCTCCATATGAATTTTGAGATTGTTTGGTCAACCTCTTTAAAGAATTGCTTTGGGATTTTAATTGGTATAGCATTGAATCTGTATGTTGCCTTTGGTAGGATGGTCATATTTACAATGTTGATTCTGCCAATCCAGGAACATGGGAGGTCTTTGCACCTTCTGGTGTCTTCTGCAATTTCTTTCTTTAGGGTTTTAAAGTTTTCATCGAAGGTCTCTTACTTCCTTAGTTAGGTTGATACCAATGTTTTCATTTTTTTAAGGCTTATAGTAAATGGAATTGTTTCCCTCAGGGCTTTTTCATTTCTTTTATTCTGGGCATATAGGAAGGCCACTGATTTTTGTGCTTTTATTTTGTATCCTGCCACTCTGCTGAACTTCTGTATTAGTTCCAGGAACTTCCTGGTGGATTTTTTGGGATCAATCAGGTATAAGATCATGTCATCTGCAATTAGGGATAGCCTGACTTCTTTCTTGCTGATTTGAATCCCTCTTATGTCCCTTTCTTGTCTTATGGCTTCAGCTAAGACTTCAAGTACAATATTGAATAGAAGTGGTGAGAGTGGACAGCCTAGTTCCTGATCAAAGCTAGAATGCTTCAAGTTTTTCCCCATTGAGTATAATCCTTGCTGAAGGCTTGTTGTATACAGCTTTTATTATACTGATAAAGGTTCCTTCCATTCCAACTGTCTCTAGGGTTTTGATCATAAAAGGCTGTTGGATCTTGTCAAAAGCTTTTTCTGCATCTATCAAGAGTATCGTGTGGTATTGGACTTTAAACTGGTTTATATGATGAATTACATTTATTGATTTGCATATGTTGAACCAACCTTCTGTGCCTGAATTAAAGCAAACTTGATCTCTGTGGATGATCTTTTTTTATATAACATTTTTATTATTATTTCATCTCATAGAAACTTAATAGGTAGACCAGTTCCCTCCCCCCTCCTCCTCCCCCAGAACCCCCAGCTCCCCCTCCCTTCCTCCCCATCTCCCAGTACCTCCTCCCCCAATTCCCAGAGAGTCCTTTATTGTGTATGCCTAACTCTCTTCTTGGTCCTCCTTTCTGATGATGTAAAAGGACCCAGTGGCATTTCCCTGAACTCTTTCTCGTGTTCCCCTTAAGCATAGGAACACTACTGTGGCCATCAATCCCTTGCCTCCAAGGATCTTGGTGCTTTTAGCCAATGTTAGACTTTGTGAGGTCAATAGTGTGACGGACATAGCGCAGGGCATGCAAAGTCCTATTATGATTGCTTCAGCCCTATCTAGTGTGGAGACTCTTCAAATCATTGCTCCCCCCATCCTTTTGCTCTTACAATCTTACCGCCCCCTCTTCCGCAGATGTCCCTGAGCTTCAGGATGGGGGGAGATTAGGCTGGCTTAGTTCTATGTGGATGATATAGAGTCTCTGAAGTTCTGGATTGTGGTTTGTTGATTTTCTTTTGCAGTTTTGCTGCTCCTGCTATGTCCTTCACTCCATCCTGATGGGCACTGTATGTCACCCCCTGGTCAGAGACAAAAAACTGTTAAACTGGAGTCTTGTTATAATAGCACATTCAAGGATAGATGTAATAAAAGCAGTAAACCTCGGTGAGGGAGGGATCAGTCATCCATTTGCAAAATGATCTCTTTTCATCTGCCAGACTATATGCCCTCTCCTTCTGGTGAGATCATACCCCCTCAGTTGTACATGATCAGGAACGAATGTCTGTGAACTTAACCAGGTGTCACATTACTTACTTGCATTCCTTGGAGGTCGATTTTCTCTGCTGTAACATGTTCCCCTCTCTCCTTGTGTCTGGTGTGGCTCTCCAACCCCATCCCTCCTGTTCACAATCCTTGCAATTACCATATTACATAGATTTACCGTTGAGTGTCTCAATGTGGGCTGGGTGAGTTTGGTACTAGGAGCCACCTATTAGGGAGTACATATGGCGCTTAACTTTCTGGGATTGGGATACTTCACTTAATATAATTGTTTCTAATGACATCCATTTCCCAGCAAACTCCAGTAATTCATCATTTTTGATGGCTGAGTAGTACTCCATTGTATAGATGTACCACAGTTTCCCTATTCACTCGTCAACTGTTGGACATTTAGGTTGATTCCTTGACTTTGCTATTGTAAACAGTGCTGCTATGAACATAGTCGTGCTTGTGCTATCGAGGCAAACCTCTGCTGCATGGGGGGTTATTCCCAAAAGTGGAATAGTAGGGTCATATGGCATTTCAATCTTTAATTTCTTTAAGATTCTCCAGACAGCTCGCCAGAATGGCTGTATGAGTCTGCATTCCCACCAGCAATGTAGCAGGGTTCCCCTCTCTCCACATCCTCTCCAGCACTTGTTGTTGTTTGTATTGTGGATTTTTGCCATCCTGACCGGGGTGAAATGGTATCTCAGGGAAGTTTTGATTTGCATTTCCCTGATAGCTAAAGAAGTGGAGTATTTTTTAAGATATTTGTTAGACATTTTAATTTCATCCCTGGTAAAGTTTCTTTGAAGTTCCAGGGCCCATTTTTTAATTGGGCCATTGGTTTCCTTGGTGTTTAATTTTCTAAGTTCTTCAAATGGCTGTATTTTTGTGGGCTTGTATCTGGGTCCTCAACCCTTATTCATTGGTCTGTGTGTCTATTTTGGAGCCAATACCAGGCTGTTTTTATAACTATGGATTTGTAGTGTAGACTAAGGTTCGGTATGGTAATACCTCCAGCAGTGTTTTTTTAATTTTTTTAAAATTTTTTTATTATTATTCTTTATTCAACTGTGCGCGTGTGTGTATGTATGTATGTGTGCGCGCGCGCGCGTGTGTGTCTGTATGTGTGTATGTGTGTGTAGAACCACGGACAAATTCGGGAACCACCATGGCCGCCTCCACATCCTTCTGCCCCGGGATTCACAGTCTCTGCCCTACCAGGACTACAAACGCAGGCCGCCCCCGCTTTCGCCTGGCGTCTATACGTGGGATCTGGGATCCGAACTCAGGACCTTCCGCCAGGAAGGCAGAGGCTTAACCCCTGAGCCACCTCTCCAGCCCCTCCAGCAGTGTTTTTGTTACTCAGGATTGTCTTTGCTATCCTGGGTCTTTTGTGCCTCCATATGAATTTTGAGATTAATTGGTCAACTTCTTTAAAGAATTGCTTTGGGATTTTAATTGGTATAGCATTGAATTTGTATATTGCCTTAGGTAGCATGGTCATTTTTACGATGTTGATTCTGCCAATCCAGGAGCATGGGAGGTCTTTCCACCTTCTGATGTCTTCGGCAATTTCTTTCTTTAGGGTTTTAAAATTTTCATTGTAAAGGTCTTTTACCTCCTGGGTTAGGTTTATACCAAGGTATTTCTTTTTTTTAGGGACTACAGTAAATGGGATTGTTTCTCTCAAGGCTTTTTCACTTCTTTCATTCTGGGCATATAGGAAGGCCTCTGATTTTTGCACATTTATTTTGTATCCTGCCACCCTGCTGAACTTCTCAATGAGTTCCAGGAGCTTCTTGGTGGAGTTTTTGGGATCCCTCAGGTATAAGATCATGTCATGTGCAAATAGGGATAACTTGACTTCTTCCTTGCCGATTTGAATCCCTTTTTTGTCCCTTTCTTGTCTTATGGCTTCAGCTAAGACTTCAAGTACAATATTGAATAGAAGTGGTGAGAGTGGACAGCCTTGTCTAGTTCCTGATCGAAGTGGGAATGCTTCCAATTGTTCCCCATTGAGCATAATCCTTGCTGTGGGCTTGTTGTATACAGCTTTTATTATATTGATAAAGGTTCCTTCCATTCCCACTGTCTCTAGCGCTTTGATCATAAAAGGCTGTTGGATCTTGTCAAAGGCTTTTTCTGCGTCTATCGAGAGTATCATGTGGTCTTGGACTTTGGACTGGTTTACATGATGAATTACATTTATTGATTTTTGTATGTTGAACCAACCTTGCGTGCCGGGGATGAAGCCTACTTGGTCCCTGTGAATGATCTTTTTAATATGTTTTTGAATCCGATTTGCTAAGACTTTGTTGAGAATCTTTGCGTCTGTGTTCATCAGGGAGATCGGCCTATAGTTTTCTTTTTTAAGTGAATCTTTATTAGGTTTTGGGATTAAGATGATATTAGCTTCATAGAAGGAATTTGGTAGTGTTCCTTCCTTTGCTATTTGATGGAAGAGTTTAAGGAGTATTGGTGTTATTAATTCCTTAAATGTCTGGTAGAATTCTGTGCTGAATCCATCTGGTCCAGGACATTTTTTGGTGGGAAGGTTAGAGATTACTTCTTCAATTTCCTTATATGTTATAGGGCCATTTAAGTAATTCACAACTTCCTGATCCAATTTAGGTAAGATGTGTTTACTTAGAAATTCATCCACTCTTTTGTGTTGTCAAACTTCACTGAGTATAAGTTTTTGAAATATGATGTTATAATTCTCTGGATTTCTTGGGTATCAGTAGTGATTACTCCATGTTCATTTCTAATTTTGTTAATTTGGGTTTTCTCTCTCTTGCTTTTGGTTAATTTAGCTAGGGGTGTATCAATCTTGTTGATTTTTTCAAAGAACCAGCTTTTTGACTGGTTGATTTTTTCTATCGTTTTCTTAGTCTCGATTTCAGATATTTCTCCCCTTATTTTGCTAATCTCCTCTCTTCTACTACTTTTGGGATCAGATTGCTCAAGTTTTTCTAAAGCCTTAAGCTGCATCGTTAAGTTATTTATTTCTGATGTTTCCATTTTTTTGATGTAGGCATTAAGAGCTATGAACTTACTTCTTAGGACAGCTTTCATTGTGTCCCAGAGATTTTGGTAAGTTGTATTTTCGTTATCATTCACTTTCAGGAAATCTTGAATTTCCTTTTTAATTTCTTCCTGAATCCAGTTCTCATTCAGCATCATAGTGTTAAGTTTCCAGGAGTTAGTGTATTTTCTCTTGTTTGATGTGTTGTGGATGTCCAGCTTTAGGCCGTGGTGGTCTGATAGGGCACAGGTTAGAGTTTCAACTTTTTTGTATATGTGTAGATTCATTTTGTGGCCCAATATGTGATCTATTTTGGAGAAAGTTCCGTGTGCTGCTGAGAAAAATGTGTATTCTTTTGTGCGTGGGTGAAAAGTTCGATAGAGATCTGTAAGGTCCATTTCTTTAAGGGTTTGATTAAGTTCCAAAGTGTCTCTGTTAAGCTTTTGGCCTGTTGACCTATCCCATGTTGATAGGGCGGTGTTGAAGTCCCCAAGGATTATCGTTTGGGGGTTGATTTCTTGCTTTAGGCGCTGTAGGGTTTTCTTAATGTATGTGGAGGGGCCCGTATTGGGTGCATAAATGTTCAGGATTGTGAAGTCTTCCTGGTGAATTGTACCTGTGACTAAAATGTAGTATCCATCTGTGTCTCTTATGATTTTCTTTGGTTTGAAGTCCACTTTGTCTGAAAGCATAATTGCTACCCCTGCCTGTTTCCTGGTTCCATTATCTTGTAAGATTTTGGACCAGCCTTTCATTCTTAGGATGTGCCTATCTTTTGTGGTGAGATGAGTTTCCTGAAGGCAGCAGATTGTTGGATTGTGGTTTTTAATCCAAGTTTGTAATCTGTGTCTCTTACTCGGTGAGTTAATACCATTGACATTTAATGTTATAATGGAGAAATTATTTTTAATTCTGGACATTTTTTATGTTTAGTAGATTTTTTAAGCATGTTGTTTGATATTTATGTTTTGGTGGTATTATACTTCCCTTCTGTCCTCCTGGATACGCTTGTTCTTTTATTCAAGCTTGAGTATCAGTTCTAGGATTTTTTGAAGGCCTGGTTTGGTAGACATGTATCCCTTCAAGTTGTCTTTGTGTTGGAAAACTTTTCTTTCTCCCTCAATCATGATAGATAGTTTTGCCGGTTATATCAGTCTGGGTTGGCATTTTTGCTCATTTAATACTTGAAGTATGTCTCTCCAAGCTCTTCTTGCTTTTACTGTTTCCATTGAGTAGTCATTTGTTATTCTAATAGGTTTACCTTTAAAAGTGAGTTGCTTTTTTTCTCTTGAAGCTCTCAGCACCTTTTCTTTGTCTTGAATGTGAAGTGTTTTGACTATTATTTGCCCTGGCGATTTTCTATTTTGGTCGTATCTGTTTGGAGTGCGAAATGCCTCTTGTATTTGGATAGGCATCTCATTCTTTAATTGTGGGAAGTTTTCATTTATGATGAATTGAAATATTTCCTCAGGTGTGGTATTTTGGGATTCTTGTTCTGGTATTCCATGAATGCGCATGTTAGGCTTCTTCAGGGTGTCCCATATCTCTTGAATGTTCCTCTCCAGTATCTTTTTGGCTTTAACAATCTCTTCCATTGAGCTGGTTAATTCTCCCACTTTGTCTTCAAGATCTGAAATTCTATTTTCTGCCTCATTTGTTCTGCTGATAAGACTCTCTGTTGAGTTTTGGGTTGAAGATAACTTGTCTTTTAGTTCAATTTTAAACTCTGCCTGAGAGTGTTTTACCTGCTCTATACCTATTTTTGTTTCTTGAACTGTTTTTCTCAACTCCTCTAAGTGCCTGTTGTCTTCCTGTTCGAAGTGGTTGATACGGTTGTTTAACTCTTCTCGGATTTCCTCTTTCATAGTATTAATCACGGTAAGGATCATACTCTGAAAGTCGTTATGTTGGGTCTGGCTTTCATTGCTATTTTCTGTGGATTTGTTCTGGTCAGAATCCCTCATTATGGGATTGATTCTTTCGGCAGGAGATTGGTCTTCTTGGGTTTTGTTTCTCGTGGATCTGCACTTTGACTTGTACATTGTTGTTTTGTTTTTTAGGACCTTTCAGTTTCTGTGTTTTTCACTGAATCCACGTAGTTAGTATTGTTACGCTTGCCAGTTATTACTAGTGCTTGCCTTGGATTGGGTATGTTTGTGTATTGTTATTATTATATCCTAGATGAGGCTACTAGGCTGTTAGTACGTCAGTTAAGTCAGGTTATGTTACCAGGGTGTGAATATTAGTTTGGTAGTGCACTTTTACGATTTAGTTTCTTGATGAAATGTGGGGGTGAGTGGTGTACTCACTGGAGTTGTATGTTGTGGGGTGGCTGTATGAGAAAGTTGATCTACAGCATTGATACTTTAAAGGATCAGTAAGGTGAAAAGAAAAAGTTTACTTATCTTTGGGCTGGATGAGAAGAAACTTGCCCACGTGATGTAATGATTGTAGTGGAGTCCAGATGTATGGCCTGTGCTCCCTTTGTTCCTTACAATTTTGCTTGAGTTTCCTTTGGGCTCTATTGAATTCTGAGTAGCAGTGTGTCTTCCGTGGACCACGTGCGTAGGTCCCCGGTGGGCCAGAGAGGCAGAGGGTCTGATGTTGATGGCAGAGTTCTTCACCTGCGATCTGGGAAGGTGGGCGTGGAGAGGGGCGGGGCCTGGGGCAAAGCCGGCTGTGTAGCGTGGTGCTGCTCCCCGGCTGGCTCCCGGGTAGGGGGCGGGGCTGGGCTGGGCTCTTTCGCTCCCTGGCTCAATGGCAGAATTCTTCACCTGGGATCCAAGGGGATGGCTAGGCGCACAGGGCGGGAGGGTGCAAGGGGCTTAGGTCTGGGGCGGGGCCCTGGCTAAGCTGCAGTCAGCCTGGGTGCTCGCCGCCGGGACGTGTGGGCCTCCGGCGTGGTTGGGGGCTGGCCTGGGCTCTCTCTCTCTCTCTCTCTCTCTCTCTCTCTCTCTCTCTCACTCACCTTGGGCAGGGGCAGGGCGGCGCAGTGGAGGGCGCTGGGGTCGTCCGAGCCGGGGGCGCAGGCCAAGCCGCAGTCGGCCTGGGTGCTCGCCTCCGGGACGCGTGGGGCTCCCTCATTTGTGTTCATTTTTTGACTTCTTTGTACATTCTAGATATTAGTCTTCTATCAATGTATTTTTAATGAAGATTTTCTCTCATTCTGTGGGTTGTCTTTTTGCTCCATTGACAATACTTTTAGCTGAACAAAAGCTCTCTAATCCCTTTGGAATTGAGTTTTATGTATGGTGACAAGTAAGAGACCAGTTCTTCTGCATGTGGATATCCAGTTTTGGCAACACCATTTGTAGAAGATAGTGTTTTTTCAACATTGAGTTTTCTGGGCCTCCATGTCAAATCTCAGGTGACTGTATGTATAGAGGCTTATTTCTACGTCTTGGAACCTTTTCCATTGATCAGTGTCTCTGTTTTGGAGCCAGTACCATGCTGTTTTTATTACTATGTATTTGTAATGTAGATTAAGGTCTGTCATGGTGATTCGTCCAACATATTTTTTATTACTCTTGATTATGTTAGTTGTCCTGGATTTTTGTTATTCCATATAAAATTTGAGATTGCTTTGCCAATTTTTGTGAAGGATTTGCCTTGGGATTTTGATTGTTGTAGCATTGGATCTCTGTATTTCTCCTGGTAGGATGGACATTTTTAAAATTTTTCTCCCACTTTTTTCCCTAATTATACAAGCTCAATAGGTCACCCATACTCTCTCACTCCCCTCCCCTCCCAAGTCTTTCCCCATTATACTCTTCCTCCTCCCCCCTTCCTTCACCCCCTCTCTCAGTGCCTCCCCCTTCCTCCCTCCCATACCCTACAGCATTCTTCAATGTGAATGCCAAACCTCCCTCTGAGTCCCCCACCCTAGTGAGGGTTCAGCACTCAGTGGCATAACCCAGAGCCCCTTCTTGAGCTCCCTGTTAATATGGGAATCCCTTGCCTATAATGATCCTACTGCCTAGAGCCTTTCCCTCTGTGATTCATGGTAGAATTTGGGGGGCAAGTTCCAAAATACTTTTATAATCAAAACCCTGACAGTTGGAATAGAAGGAACTTACATAATAAGCTAATAAACACCTAATAAAAGCTGTATACAAGTCAAAAGCAAGGATTATACTAAATGGGAAAAAAACTTGAAGCATTCCCACTTCGACCAGGAACTAGACAAGGATGTCCACTTTTACCACTTTCATTCAATATTGTAGGATGGCCATTTTTATAATGTTAATTCTACCAATACAGAAGCATGGGAGGTATTTCAACCTTCTAGAGTCTTCTGATATTTTTCTTTAGGGTTTTAAATTTTTCATTGTACAGATTTCTCACTTTCTTGATTAGATTTATAGAAATGTATTTCATTTTTTAAGAGCCTTGGTAAGTGGAATTTTTTTTCTTAGGACTTTCTCATTTTTTACATCCTTGATGTATAAAAAAGCCATTGATTTTTAGATATTGGCTTTCTACCCTGCCACTCTGTTGAACTTATTTATTACTTTCTGGTAGAATATTTGTGATCTCTCAGATAAAGGATCATTCTATGGCCAATTGGGATAACATGATTTCATCTTTTCCAATTTGTATCCCGTTTATTTCCTTCTCTTGTATAATAGCTCTCCCTAAGACTTCCAATACAACATTGAATAAAGAGAATGTAGATAATTTTGCCTAATTCCTTATCCAAGAGGGAATGCTTAGAATAATCCTTGTTATAAGCATGCCGTACGTAGCCTTTCCTATACTGAAGTATGTTCCTTCCGTTCCAATTGTCTCCAGGACTCTGATTATAAGTTATTTTATAATGTGTCAAAAGCTTTTTCTACATCTATCAAGGGAATGGTGTGATTTTGTTCCTTGCATTTATTCAAATAATGGATTACATTTAATGATTTCCATATGGCAAACCAACCTGGGATGTGTGCCTAAGATAAATCCTACTTAATCATAGTGAATATATTGATATATTTTTAATCTGGTTTGTCAAAATTTTGTTTAGGGTTTTGAATCTGTGTTCATCAATGAGATTGGCCAATAGTTTTCTTATTTATTATATTTTATTTGATTTTTGGATTAGTGTAATATTAGCTTGAAGAAAGAATTTGTGAGTATTCTTTCCTTAGCTATATTATGTAATAATTTAAGGGGTAGTAATGTTAGATGTTTGGTAGAATTCTTCACTGAATCTATCTATTCCTGACTTTTTGTGGTGGGAAGATTTGTAATTACTTCTTTAATTTCATCACTTTAAGACTGTTTAAATAATTTATTTAATCCTGATTCAATTTAGTAATATTGTTAATATCATTTTCCTTATATGAATTACAGGTATTTCTTCCCTGATTTTATAATTTCTGTCATCTCATGCTTTGAATTGGATTGTTTTAAACTCTCTAAAGCTTTAATTTGGATTATTAAGTTGTTTATTTGTAATGCTTCCATTTTTTTTCATTCTTCCAACTAATCTTTATTTTTTTCTCTTTATCTTTTTTTAATAAAACATTTATTATTATTATTATTTCCGCTCATACGAACTTAATAGGTACACCGGGCTCCTCCCTTCCTATACTCCCCCGAACCCCCTGTTCCCCCCTCCCCTCTCCCCTTCTTCCCCATCCCCTGGAGCCTCCCTCCCCCAATCCCTGGAGGATCCTTTAATGTGCATGCCAAACTCTCCTCTGGGTCCTCCTCTCTGATGAGGTTCAAGGACCCAGCAGCATTTCCCAGAACCCTTTCCTGTGTTCCCCTTAAGCTTAGGAACACTACTGTGACTGTCAGTCCCTAGCCTCCAAGGATCCTAGTGCCTTTAGCAAATGCTAGACTTTGTGGCATCAATAATGTGTTGGACATAGCGCAGGTCATGCAAAGTCCTATTATGATTGCTTCGGCCCTAACTTGTGTGGAGTATGTTGCATATCATTACTCCTCCCATTCATGTGCTCTTACAGTCTTACCACCCCCTCTTCCACAAATTTCTCTGAGTTTAAGGATGGGGAGAGATTAGGCTGGCCCAGTTCCAGTTGGTTGATATAGAGTCTCTGATGTTCTGAATTATGGTTTGTTGATTTTTGGGGGGAGGGTTTACTGCTCCTGCAATGTCCTTGGCTGCAGATGGGTATTGGATATCACACCCTGGCCAGAGATAAAAACCTGTTAAATTAGAGTCTTGTTATGAGAGTATATTCAAAGGTAGATGGAAGAAAAGTAGGAGACCACAGTGAGAGAGGGGTAAGTCACCCATTTGTGAAATGATTACTTTCTATCTGCCAGACTATATGTCCTCCCCTTCTGGTGAGATCATACCCCATCAGTTGCAAATGATCATGAAGGAAAGTCTGTGAACTTAACCAGATGTCTCATTACTTACTTGCAGTCCTTGATGGCAGCCTATTTTCTCTGAGGTAATATGGTCCCCTTTCTCCTTGTTTCTGGTGGGACCCTCCTTCCCCATGCCTCCTGTTTATAATCCTTGCAATTACTGTAGGTATTACAGGGATTTGTCTTTGAGTGTCTGTCAGTGGGTTTTGTACTAGGATCCACCAATCAGGGAGTACATATAGTGCTTAATTTTCCATGTCTGGGATAATTCACTGAATATAATTGTTTCTAATTAGATCCATTTCCCGGCAAATTGCACTAATTCATCATTTTTGATGGCTGAGTATTATTCCATTGTATAAATGTACCACATTTTCCTTATCCACTCGTCAACTGTTGGACATTTGGGCTGATTCCATGACTTTGCTATTGTAAACAGTGCTGCTATGAACATGGTCGTGCTTGTGCTATCGAGGTGAATTTTTGCTATATGGGGGGTTATTCCCAAAAGTGGAATAGCAGGGTCATATGGCATTTCAGTCTTTAATTTCTTTAAGAATCTCCAGACAGCTTGCCAGAGTGCTTGTATGAGCCTGCATTCCCACCAGCAATATAGGAGACTTCCCCTTTCTCCACATCATCTCCAGCACTTGGTGCTGTTTGTATTGTGGATTTTTGCCATCCTGACAGGGGTTAGATGATATCTCAGGGAAGTTTTGATTTGCATTTCCCTGGTGGCTACGGATGTGGAGCATTTTGAAAGATATTTGTTAGACATTTTAATTTCGTCCTTGGTAAAGTTTCTTTTAAGTTCCAACGTGCATTTTTTAATTGGCCATTTGTTTCCTTAGTGTTTATTTTTTCTAAGTTCTTTGTGCACTTTGATAATAGAGCTCTATCAGATATGTGGTTAGTGAAGATTTTCTCCCATTCTGTGGGTTGCCTTTGTGCTCAAGTTACAATCTTTCTTTTTTTTTCATTTAATTTAATTTTTTATTTCTTCCACTCATACAAAGTTTTTTTTTTAAATTTTTTTTTTATTTCCACTCATACAGACTTAACAGGTACACCCATCCCTTCCCCCCCTCCAACCTCCCACTGCTCCGTAACCCCCTCCCTTCCCTTTCCCTTCCCATTCCTTAGTGCCTCCCCCTCCCATCCCCAGAGCATCCTTAAATGTGCATGCCCAACTCTCCTCTGGGTCCTACTCTCTGATGAAGTGCAACAATCCAGTGGCATTTCCCAGAACCCTTTCCTATGTCCCATTTAAGCATAGGAATACTACTGTGGCTGTCAATTCCTTGCCTCCAAGGATCCTAGTGCATTTAGTCCATGCTAGACTTTGTGGGTTCAATAGTGTGTTGGACATTGCACAAGGCATGCAAAGTCCAATTATGATTGTTTTGACCCTAACAGATGGATATTACAATCTCTTTATCTGAACAAAAGCTCTTTAATTTCACAAGATCCCATCTGTTGAGTGTTGGTTGTAGAGACTGTGCTATTGGATGTCCGTTTATGACCTGTTGGCCTAGCCCAATCAGCTTAAGGGAGTTCCCTACACTTTCAACTATGGTTTTTATAGTCTCTGGCCCTATATCGAGGTCCTTGATATATTTGGAATTAATTCTTGTACATGGTGACAAGTACAGGTCCAGTTTTAATCTTCTGCATGTTGACATCCAGTTTTGCCAGCACCATTTGTTAAAGATGCTGTTCTTTTTCCATTGATTTTTTTGGGCCCCTTTGTCAAAGATCAAATGGCTCTAGTTGTGTGGGCTTATATCTGGGTCTTCAATCCATATCCATTGAACTGTGTGTCTATTTGGGAGCAAGTACCAGGCTGTTTTTATAACTATTGATTTGTAGTATAGACTAAGGTTTGGTATGATGATACCTCCAACAGTGTTTTGGTAACTCAGGATTGTCTTTGCTATCCTGGGTCTTTTGTGGCTCCATATGAATTTTGAGATTGTTTGGTCAACCTCTTTAAAGAATTGCTTTGGGATTTTCATTGCTGTAGCACTGAATCTGTATATTGCCTTTGGTAGGATGGTCATTTTTATGATGTTGATTCTGCCAATCCAGGAACATGGGAGGTCTTTCCACCTTCTGGTGTGTTCTGCAATTTCTTTCTTTAGGGTTTAAAGTTTTCGTCGTAAAGGTCTCTTACTTCCTTGGTTAGGTTTATTCCAAGGTATTTCATTTGGGGGAGGGGGCTATAGTAAATGGGATTGTTTCTCTCAAGGCTTTTTCACTTTTTTCAATCTAAGCATATAGGAAGGCCACTGATTTGTGTACATTTGTTTTTTATCCTGCCACCCTGCTAAAGTTCTGTATTAGTTCCAAGAGCTTCCTGGTGGAGTTTTTGGGATCACTCAGGTATGGGATCATGTCATCTGCAAATAGGGATATCTTGACTTCTTCCTCGCCGATTTGAATCCATTCTATGTCCCTTTCTTTTCTTATGGCTTCAGCTAAGAATTCAATACAATATTGAATAGAAGTGGTAAGAGTGGACAGACTTGTCTAGCTCCTGATCAATATGGGAATGCTTCAAGTTTTTCCCCATTGAGTATATTCCTTGCTGTTGGCTTGTTGTATACAGCTTTTATTATATTGATAAAGGTTCCTTTATTCCAACCTTCTCTAAAGTTTTGATCATAAAGGGGTGTTGGATATTGTCAAAGGCTTTTTCTGCATCTATGAAGAGTATCATGTGGTCTTGAACTTTAGACTGGTTTATATGGTGAATTACATTTGTTGATTTGCCTATGTTAAACCATCCTTGTGTGCCTGGGATAAAGCCTACTTGATCCCAGTGGATGATATTTTTGATATGTTTTTTGAATCTGATTTGCTGAGACTTTGTTGAAAATCTTTGCATCTGTGTTCATCAGGAGATTTTCCTGTAGTATTCTTTTTTAAGTGTATCTTTATTAAGTTTTGGGATTAAGATGATATTAGCTTAATAGAAGGAATTTGGTAGTGTTCCTTCCTTTACTATCGGATGAAACAGTTTAAGGATTTTTAGTGTTATTAGCTTCTTAAATGTCTGGTAGAACTCTGTGCTGAATCCATTTTGTCATGGATATTTTTTGGTGGGAATATTTGAGATTACTTCTTTGATTTCCTCATATGTTATTCAACTATTTAAAGAATTCACAACTTCCTGATTCAATTTAGGTAAGTTGTGTTTACTTAGGAATTCCTCCATCTCTTTGTGTTGTCAAATTTCACCAAGTATAATTTTTTAAACGATGACGTTACAATTCTCTGAATTTCGTGGGTATCAGTAATGATACCTCCATTTTCATTAACAATTTTGGTAATTTGGGCTTTCTCTCTCTTGCTTTTGGTTAATTTAGCTACAGGTGTATCAATCTTATTGATTTTTTCAAAAAAAAACCAGCTTTTTGACTGGTTGATTTTCTATATTGTTTTCCTAATCTCGAGTTCAGATATTTCTTCCCTTATTTTGCTAATCTCCTCCCTTCTACTGCTTTTGGGATCAGATTGCTCTAGTGTCTCTAAAGCTACATGCTGCATTGTTAAGTTATTTATTTCTGATGTTTCCATTTTTTTGATGTAGTCATTAAGAGCTATGAACTTACTTCTTAGGACAGCTTTCATTGTGTTCCAGAGATTTTAGTAAGTTGTATTTTCATTATCGTTCACTTTCAGGAAATCTTGATTTTCGTTTGTAATTTCTTCCTGAATCCCATTCTTTTTTTTTTTTTTTTTTTTTTTTTTAAATCTTAAAATGCTTTCTCTGCAGGGAAGCCATCTTTGGAGTTAGTCATTATTTTCTTTATTTTTTAAAATTTTTTATTATTTATTCAATTATGCGTGTGTGTGTGTGTGTGTGTGTGTGTGTGTGTGTGTGTGTGTATGTGTGTGTGTATGTGTGTGTGTGTGTGTGTGTGTGTGTGTAGAACCACAGGCGAATTCAGGAACCGCCATGGACCGCCTCCACCTCCTCCTTGTTTACTCTGCCCCAGGATTCACATACTCCACCCTACCAGGACCAGAAACACAGGCAGCCCCCACTACCACCTGGTGTCTATACGTGCGGTCTAGGATCTGAACTCAGGGGACCTTCCCCTTGCAAGGCAGAGGCTTAACCCCTGAGCCACCTCTCCAGCCCTATTTTCTTTATTTTTAACGTTTTTTATTATTTCCACTCATACAAACTTAATAGGTACACCAGTTCCCTCCCCCCTCCTCCTTCCCCTGACCCTCCTGTTCCCCCCTCACCCTTCCCTCTCCATACCCCAGTGCCCCCCAATCCCCAGAGAACTCGTTAATGTGTATGCCAAACTCTCCTCTTGGTCCTCCTTTCCAATGACATACAAGGACCCAGTGGCATTTCCCTGAACCCTTTCCTGTGTTTCCCTTAATCATAGGAACACTACTGTGGCCATCAATCCCTTGCCTCCAAGGATCTTGGTACCTTTAGCAAATAATAGACTTTGTGGGGTCAATAGTGTGTTGGACATTGCGCAGGTCATGCAAATTCCCATTATGATTGCTTCAGCCCTAACTTGTGTGGAGTATCTTGCATATAATTGCTCCTCCCATCCTTGTGCTCTTACAATCTTATCGCCCCCTGTTCTGCAAATTTCTCTGAGCTTCAGGATGGGGAGAGATTAGGCTGGCCTTGTTCTAGGTGGTTGATATAGAGTCTCTGAAGTTCTGGATTTTGGTTTGTTGATTTTCTTTTGCAGTTTTGCTGCTCCTGCAATGCCCTTCACTCCATCCTGATGGGCATTTTATGTCACCCCCTGGCCAGAGACAATAAGTTGTTAAACTGGAGTCTTGTTATAAGAGTATTTTCAAAGGTAGATGTAATAACAGTAGGAAACCACAGTGAAGGAGCGGTCAATCATCCATTTGCAAAATGGTTACTTTTTATCTTCCAGACTATATGCCCTCCCCTTCTGGTGGGATCATACCCCCTCAGTTGTAAATGATCAGGAACAAAAGTCTGTAAGCTTAACCAGATGTCTCATTACTTACTTGCAGTCCTTGATGGAGACCTATTTTCTGCTGTAACATGGTCCCCTCTCTCCTTGTTTCTGGTGTGGCCCTCCAACCCCATCCCTCCTGTTCATAATCCTTGCAATTACTGTAGGTATTACAGAGAATTATCCTTGAGTGTCTCTAGGTGGGCTGGGTGGGTTTGATACTAGGAGCCATCTATTAGGATGTACATATGGCACTTAATTTTCTGGGTCTGGAATAGTTCACTTGATATAATTGTTTCTAATAACATCTATTTCCCAGAAATCTCCAGTAATTCATCAATTTTGATGGCTGAGTAGTACTCCATTGTATAGATATACCACAGTTTCTTTATCCACTCGTTTACTGTTGGACATTTGGGTTGATTCCATGACTTTGCTATTGTACACAGTGCTGCTATGAACATGGTCTATCAAGGTGAACTTTTGCTACATGGGGGGTTATTCCCAAAAGTGGAATCGCAGGGTCATATGGCATTTCAATCTTTAATTTATTTAAGAATCTCCAGACGACTCGCCAAAGTGGTTGTATGAACCTGCATTTCCACCAGCAATGTAGGAGAGTTACCCTCTCTCCACATCCTTTCCAGCATTTGGTGGTGTTTGTATTGTGGATTTTTGCCATCCTGACTGGGGTGAGATGATATTTCAGGGACGTTTTGATTTGCATTTCCCTGATGGCTAAGGAAGTGGAGCATTTTTTAAGATATTTGTTAGACATTTCAATTTCATCCCTGGTAAAGTTTCTTTTAAGTTCCAGGGTCCAGTTTTTAATTGGGCGATTAGTTTCCTTGGTGTTTAGTTTTCTAAGTTCTTTGTGCACTCTGGATAATAGAGCTCTACCAGATATGTGGTTAGCGAAGATTTTCTTCCATTCTGTGAGTTGCCTTTGAGCTTGTGTTACAATCTCTGTATCTGAACACAGCTCTTTTATTTCACAAAATGACCCCGTTCCGCCAGTCGGGACACGAGTGCGCGGTCCAGCTGGGCCTCACCCCGCGCCCTAGGTAAGTTCCCGCTCGGGCCCCACCCACCAGGACCCCAGGTCAGCCCACAGGGACCCGGCACCGACTCCCACCATTCAGTCGGAGCCGCACGGGGGCCGAGGGACGAGGAGGACCTCCCCCTACACCCGGGCCCCGCCCCAGCTGCCCTCAGGTTAAATAGCTCCACGCCTACGCGCCCATCCTCCCTTTTCACCCCACCCCGCTCCACCAGTCCGGACACGCGAATGGTCCAGCCGGGCCCCACCCCGCGCCCTAGGTAATTCCCCGTTCGGGTCCCGCCCACCAGGACCCCAGGACAAATAATTCAGTTTAGTGAAATTGAGAGATCTTAAGAGTTAAAATGACAATGCCAAAGTCAAAGTGCAAATCCATGAGAAGCAACACTCGAGTAAACAAATTTCCCACTGAAGAAATTAATCCCATAATGTTAGACTCCAACAAGAACAAACCCGCGGAAAAAAAGCCAAGAAAGCCTCACCCAGGATAAGGTCTTTCAAAATATGATCATTACCATGTTCAATACTATGAAAGAGGAAATCCGGGAGGAATTACATAATCGAATCAATCGCTTTGAAGAGGAACACAACAGACATCTGGAGGAGTTGAGAAAAACAGTGCAAGAAACAAAAGTGGCATAGAGCAGTTAAAACAAACTCAAGCAGAGTTTTAAAACTGAGCTAAAAGACAAGTTATCTTCAACCCAGAACGCCACAGAGAGTCTTATCAACAGAACTAATGAAGCAGAAAACAGAATTTCAGACCTTGAAGATAAAGTGGGAGTACTAACGAGCTCAATGGAAGAGGTTGTTAAAGCCAAAAAGATACTTGAGAGAAATATCCAAGAGATATGGGACACCCTGAAGAAGCCTAACATGCGTATTCATGGAATACCGGAGGAAGAATCTCAAAATACCACCCCTGAGGAAATTTTTCAAATGATCATCAAGGAAAACTTTCCTCATCTAAAAAAAGAGAGGCCCATGCATATACAAGAGGCATTCCGCACCCCAAACAGATACGACCAAAATAGAAGCAGGCCGCGGCAAATAATAGTTAAAACACTCCACATTCAAGATAAAGAACTGGTGCTGAGAGCTTCAAGGGAGAAAAAACAAGTCACTTTTAAAGGTAAACCTATTAAAATAACAAATGACTTCTCAGTCGAAACAGTAAAAGCAGGAAGAGCTTGGAGAGACATACTTCAAGTATTGAATGAGCAAAAATGTCAACCCAGGCTGATTTACCCTGCAAAACTATCTGTCATGATCGAGGGAGAAAGAAAAAATTTTCCAGCACAAAGACAACTTTAAGGGATACATGTCCACAAAACCAGGCCTTCAAAAAATGCTAGAAATGATACTCAGGCGTGAAGAAAAAAACAGGCATATCCAGGAGAACAGAAGGCAAATATAACACGATTAAAAGCGAAGCAATATACTTATAAAAGCTACTAAACATAATAAATGTCTGGAATTAACAACAGTCTCTCCATTATAAGACTAAATGTTAATGGACTTAATTCACCGATCAAGAGACACAGATTACAAACTTGGATTAAAAATCACAATCCCATCAATCTGCTGCCTGCAGGAAACCCATCTCACCACAAAAGATAGGCACGCTCTAAAAATAAAAGGCTGGTCAACAATTCTACAAGCAAATGGAAGCAGAAAACAGGCAGGGGTAGCCATTATGCTATCAGACAAAGCGGACTTCAAACCAAAGAAAATTATAAGAGACACGGATGGATACTACATTTTAGTCACAGGTACAATTCACCAGGAAGACTTCACAATACTGAACATATATTCACCCAATACAGGCCCCTCCACATTCATTAAGAAAACCCTACAGCATCTAAAGCAAGAAATCAACCCCCAAACGATAATTCTTGGGGACTTCAACACCCCCCTCTCAACATGGGATAGATCAACAGGTCAAAAGCCTAACTGAGACACTTTGGAACTTAATCAAACCCTGAAAGAAATGGACCTTATAGATCTCTATCGAACTTTTCACCCACGCACCAAAGAATACACATTTTTCTCAGCAGCACACGGAACTTTCTCCAAAATAGATCACATATTGGGCCACAAAATGAATCTACACATATACAAGAAAGTTGAAATTCTAACCTGTGCCCTATCAGACCACCACGGCCTAAAGCTGGACATCCACAACACATCAAACAAGAGAAAATACACTAACTCCTGGAAACTTAACACTATGATGCTGAATGAGAACTGGATTCAGGAAGAAATTAAAAAGGAAATTCAAGATTTCCTGAAAATGAATGATAACGAAAATACAACCTACCAAAATCTCTGGGACACAATGAAAGCTGTTCTAAGATAAGTTCATAGCTCTTAATGCCTATGTCAAAAAAATGGAAACATCAGAAATAAACAACTTAACAATGCAGCTTAAAGCTTTAGAGAAACTAGAGCATTCTGATTCCAAAAGTAGTAGAAGAGAAGAGATTAGCAAAATAAGGGGAGAAATATCTGAAATCGAGATTAAGAAAACGATAGAAATAATCAACCAATCAAAAAGCTGGTTCTTTAAAAAAATCAACAAGATTGATACACCCCTAGCTAAACGAACCAAAAGCAAGAGAGAGAAAACCCAAATTAACAAAATTAGAAATGAACATGGAGTTATCACTACTTGTACCCAAGAAATCCAGAGAATTATAACATCATATTTCAAAAACTTATACTCTGTGAAGTTTGACAACACAAAAGAGATGGATGAATTTCTAAGTAAACACAACTTACCTAAATTGAATCAGGAAGTTGTGAATTATTTAAATAGTCCTATAACATATAAGGAAATTGAGGAAGTAATCTCGAATCTTCCCACCAAAAAATGTCCTGGACCAGATGGATTCAGCACAGAGTTCTACCAGACATTTAAGGAGTTAATAACACCAATACTCCTTAAACTGTTCCATCAAATAGCAAAAGAAGGAACACTACCAAATTCCTTCTATGAAGCTAATATCGTTTTAATCCCAAAACCTAATAAAGATTCACTTAACAAAGAAAACTACAGGCCGATCTCCCTGATGAACACAGATGCAAAGATTCTCAACAAAGTCTTAGCAAATCGGATTCAAAAACATATTAAAAAGATCATTCACGGGGACCAAGTAGGCTTCATCCCCGGCACACAAGGTTGGTTCAACATACGCAAATCAATAAATGTAATTCATCATGTAAACCGGTCCAAAGTCCAAGACCACATGATACTCTCGATAGATGCAGAAAAAGCTTTTGACAAGATCCAACAGCCTTTTATGATCACAACGCTAGAGACAGTGGGAATGGAAGGAACCTTTATCAATATAATAAAAGCTATATACAACAAGCCCACAGCAAGGATTATGCTCAATGGGGAACAATTGGAATCATTCCCACTTTGATCAGGAACTAAACAAGGCTGTCCATTCTCACCACTTCTATTCAATATTGTACTTGAAGTCTTAGCTGAAGCCATAAGACAAGAAAGGGACATAAGAGGGATGCAAATCGGCAAGGAAGAAGTCAAGCTATCCTTATTTGCAGATGACATGATCATATACCTGAGTGATCCCAAAAACTCCACCAGGAAGCTTCTGGAACTAATTGAGAAGTTCAGCAGGGTGGCAGGATACAAAATAAATGTGCAAAAATCAGAGGCCTTCCTATATGCCCAGAATGAAAGAAGTGAAAAAGCCTTGAGAGAAAAATCCCATTTACTATAACCCCTAAAAAAATGAAATACCTTGGTATAAACCTAACTAAGGAGGTAAAAGACCTTTACAACGAAAACTTTAAAACACTAAAGAAAGAAATTGCAGAAGACACCAGAAGGTGGAAAGACCTCCCTTGTTCCTGGATTGGCAGAATCAACATCGTGAAAATGACCATCCTACCAAAGGCAATATACAGATTCAATGCTATACCAATCAAAATCCCAAAGCAATTCTTCAAAGAAGTTGACCAAACAATCTCAAAGTTCATATGGAGGCACAAAAGACCCAGGATAGCAAAACAATCCTGAGTAACAAAAACACAGCTGGAGGTATTACCATACCAAACCTAAGTCTATACTACAAATCCATAGTTATAAAGACAGCCTGGTACTGGCTCCAAAAGAGACACACAGATCAATGGATAAGGATTGAAGACCCAGATATAAGCCCACAAAGTTACAGCCATTTGGTCTTTGACAAAGGGGCCCAAAGAATCCAATGGAAAAAGAACAGCATCTTCAACAAATGGTGCTGGCAAAACTGGATCTCCACATGCAGAAGATTAAAGCTGGACCCGTACTTGTCACCATGCACAAGACTTAATTCCAAATTGATCAAGGACCTTGATATCAGGCCAGAGACTTTAAAAACCATAGTTGAAAGGATAGGGAACTCCCTCCAGCTGATTGGGCTAGGCCAACACTTCCTAAACAGACATCCAATGGCACAGTCACTGCTACCAACTCTCAACAGTTGGGATCTTGTGAAATTAAAGAGCTTCTGTTCAGATAAAGAGATTGTCACATGAGCTCAAAGGCAACCCACAGAATGGGAGAAAATCTTCACTAACCACATATCTGACAGAGCTCTACTGTCCAGAGTACAGAAAGAACTTAGAAAACTAAACTCCAAGGAAAACACTGGCCAAATTAAAAACTGGGCCCTGGAACTTCAAAGAAACTTTACCAGGGATGAAATTAAAATGTCTAACAAATATCTTAAAAGATGCTCCACTTCCTTTGCCATCAGGAAAATGCAAATCAAAACTTCCCTGAGATATCATCTCACCCCGGTCAGGATGGCAAAAATCCACAATACAAACAATGACAAATGCTGGAAAGGATGTGGAGAGAGGGGAACTCTCCTACATTGTTGGTGGGAATGCAGGCACATACAGCCACTCTGGCGAGCCTTCTGGAGATTCTTAAAGAAATTAAAGATTGAAATGCCATATGACCCTGCTATCCCACTTTTGGGAATAACCCCCCATGCAGCAGAGGTTCGCCTCGATAGCACAAGCTCGACCATGTTCATAGCAGCACTGTTTACAATAGCAAAGTCATGGAATCAACCTAAATGTCCAACAGTTGACGAGTGGATAAGGAAACAGTGGTACATCTATACAATGGAGTACTACTCAGCCATCAAAAATGATGAATTACTGGAATTTGCTGGGAAATGGATGTCATTAGAAACAATTATATTAAGTGAAGTATCCCAATCCCAGAAAGTTAAGCGCCGTATGTACTCCCTAATAGGTGGCTCCTAGTACCAAACTCACCCAGCCCACATTGAGACACTCAAAAGTAAACCTATGTAACACAGTAATTGCAAGGATTATGAACAAGAGAGATGGGGTAGGAGGGCCACACCAGAACCTAGGAGAGAGGGGACCATGTTACAGCAGAGAAAATAGGCCTCCATCAAGGTCTGCAAGTAAGTAATGAGAAACCTGGTTAAGTTCACAGACGTTCTTCCTGATCTCACCAGAAGGGGAGGGCATATAGTCTAGCAGATAAAAAGTAATCATTTTGCAAATGGGTGATGGACCCCTCCCTCACTGAGGTTTCCTACTCTTATTACATCTATCCTTGAATGTGCTATTATAACAAGACTACAGTTTAACAGCTTTTTGTCTCTGGCCAGGGGGTGACATACAGTGCCCAGCAGAATGGATTGAAGGGCATTACAGGAGCAGCAAAACTGCAAAAGAAAATCAACAAACCACAATCCAGAACTTCAGAGACTATATCAATCACATAGAACTAGGCCAGCCTAATCTCTCCCCATCCTGGAGCTCAGGGACATTTGCGGAAGAGGGGGCGGTAAGATTGTAAGAGCAAAAGGATGGGAGGAGCAAGGATTTGCAAGATTCTCAACAATAGTTGGGGCCAAAGCAATCATAATTGGACTTTGCATGCCCTGCGCAGTGTCCAACGCACTCTTGCCCTCATAAAGTCTAGCATCTGTTAAGGGCACCGAGACCCCTGGAGGCAAGTGATTGACAGCCATAGTAGTGATCTTATGCTTAAGGGGAACAAGAGAAAGGGCTTATGGAAATGCCACTGGGTCCTTATATGTCATCGGAGAGGAGGACCCAGTGGAGAGTTAGGCGTACACAATAAAGGACTCGCTGGGAATTGGGGGGGGGCACTGGGAGATGGGGAGGGGGAGGAGGGGGTTTGGGGGTAGGAGGGGGGAGGGAGGGAACTGGTAAAAAATTTTAAAATGTATAATTAAATTTTTAATAAAAAAAAAGAAAAAAAATTTCACAAAATCCCAACTGCTGAGACTCAGTAGCAGTGACTGTGCCATTGGATGTCTGTTTAGGAACTGTTGGCCTAGCCCAATCATCTCGAGGGAATTCCCTACCCTTTCACCTATGATATTTATAGTCTTTGACCTTATATCAAGGTCCTTGATCCATTTGGAATTAAATCTTGTAGATGGTGACAAGTACGGGTCCAGTTTTAATCTTCTACATGTGGAGATCCAGTTTTGCCAGCACCATTTGTTGAAGATGCTGTTCTTTTTCCATTGGATTTTTTGGGCCCCTTTGTAAAATAATTTTGTGGGCATATATCTGAGTCTTCAACCCTTATCCATTGATTTGTGTGTCTATTTTGGAGCCAGTACCAGGCAGTTTTTACAACAATGGATTTGTAGTATAGACTAAGGTTTGGTATGGTGATACCTCTAGCAATGTTTTTGTTACTCAGTATTGTCTTTGCTATCCTGGGTCTTTTGTTAATCAAATTCTTATTCAGCATCATGGTGTTAAGTTTCCAGGAGTTCGTGTATTTTCTGTTGATTGCTGTCAACAGATTGTGGATGTCAAGCTTTAAGCCGTGGTGGTCTCATAAGGTACAGGATAGAATTTCAACTTTATTGTCTATTTGGAAATTCATTTTGTGGCCCAATATGCGATCTATTTTGGAGAAAGTTCCGTGTGCTACTGAGAAAAATGTGTATTCTTTGGTGCATGGATGAAAAGTGTGATAGAGATCTGCAAGGTCCTTGCAGTAAGGGTTTGATTAAGCAACAAAGTGTCTCTTTAAGTTCCTTACCTGTTGATCTATCCCATGTTGAGGGCGCTGTTGAAATCCCCAAGAATTATTGTTTCGGGATTGATTTCTCACTTTAGATGTTGTAGGGTTTGCATGATGAATGTGGGGGAGGCGCCCTATTGGGTGCATATACGTTCAGTCTTGTGAAGTCTTCCTGGTGAATTGTACCTGTGACTAAAATGTAGTATCCATCTGTGTCGCTTTTGATTTTTTTGGGTTTGTAGTCCATTTTGTTCGACAGCATAATGGCTTCCCCTGCCTGTTTCCTGGTTCCATTAGCTTGGAGAATTTTGGACCAGCCTTTCATTTTTAGGATGTGCCTATCTTTTGTGGTGAGATGAGCTTCCTGAAGGCAGCAGATTGATGGGTTGTAATTTTTAATCCAAGTTTGTAATCTGTGTCTCTTGATTGGTGAGTTAATACCATTGACATTTAATGTTATATTGGAGGAACTTTTTAATTCCGGACATTTATTATGTTTAGTGGCTTTTGTAAGTGTATTGTTTCATTTTTAGGTTTTGGTGGTATTATATTTCCCTTTTGTCTTCCTGGATATGCCTGTTCCTTTCTTCAAGATTCAGTATCATTTCTAGCATATTTTTGAAAGCCTGGTGTGGTGGACATGTATCCCTTCAAGTTGTCTTTGTGCTGGAAGATTTTTCTTTCTCCCTCTATCATGATGGATAGTTTTGCAGGGTAAATCAGCCTGGGTTGACATTTTCGCTCATTCAATACTTGAAGTATGTCTCTCCAAGCTTTTCTTGCTTTTACTGTTTCCATTGAGAAGTCGTTTGTTATTTTAATAGGTTTACCTTTAAAAGTGACTTTATTTTCCCCTTGAGGCTCTCAGCACCATTTCTTTATCTTGAATGTGGAGTGTTTTAACTATTATTTGCCACAGCGAGTTTCTGTTTTGGTCATATCTGTTTGTGGTGCGGAATGCCTCTTGTATATGGATGGGCCTCTCTTTTTTTAGATGAGGAAAGTTTTCCTTGATGATCATTTGAAAAATTTCCTCAGGGGTGCTATTTTGGGATTCTTGTTCTGGTATTCCATGAATATGCATGTTAGGCTTCTTCAGGATGTCCCATTACTCTTGAATATTTCTCTTGAGTATCTTTTGGCTTTAACAATCTCTTCCATTGAGCCGGTTAATACTCCCACTTTTTCTTCAAGGTCTGAAATTCTGTTTTCTGCTTCGTTAGTTCTGCTGATAAAACTCTGTTGAATTCTGGGTTGAAGATAACTTGTCTTTTAGCTCAGTTTTAACCTCTGCTTGACTCTGTTTTAATTGCTCTATGCCTGTTTTTGTATCTTGAACTGTTTTTTTCTCAACTCCTCCAAGTGTCTGTTTGTTCCTCTTCAAAGCACTTGCAGTTATTTAATTCCTCCCAGATTTCCTCTTTCATAGTATTGAACATGGTAATGATCATGTTTTGAAAGTCGTTATCCTGGGTCAGGCTTTCTTGGCCATTTTCTGTGGGTTTGTTCTGTTTGGAGTCTATCATTAATAGATTATTTCCTTCAGTGGGAGATTTGTTTTCTTGGGTGTTGTTTCTCTTGGATTTGCACTTTGACTTGGGCATTGTTGTTTTAACTCTTTAGACCTTCTTTCAATTTCTGTGCGTTTTTCACTGAACTGTATTATTTGGCCTGGCGTTTGGGGTTGGGCGGGTGGAGCTTACCTAGGTTGCAATGAGTCCCGGCTGGCTTGCGCGTGGCCCATGCAGCTGGGGAAAAGGAGGAGGTGGTGGTGGCGGGGCACTATTTAACCTGGGGAGCTGGAGCGTGGCTCAGGGTGTCCTCCCCGCAGGCACAGCTCTTGCTCCAGCTGGCTGGTGGGAGGAGCTGGATCCAGTGGACTGCCTGGGGTTTGGGTTTGGGTGGGGGGAGCTTACCTAGGTCGCCCTGAGTCCTGGCTGGACCGGGCGTGTCCCAGGCGGGTGGGGAAAGGGGTGGCGGAGCACTATGTAACGTGGGGAGCTGGGGCATGGCCCCGGAAGTCCTCTCCGGCCCAGCGCACCACTGGCTCCAGCTGGCTGGTGAGAGGAGCTGGGTCCTGGCATTTGGGGTTGGGCGGGGGGAGCTTACCTAGGTCGCCGTGAGTCCCAGCTGGACTGTGCCATCCCGGGTGGGTGGGGATAGGACTGTTTCCATTTTTTGATACAGGTATCGGATGCAATAAACTTTTCTCTTAGGACTTCCTTCATTGTATCTCAAAGATTTTGATATATTGTATTTCCATTATCATTTATTCTTAGAAATTTTTGAATTTCCCTTTTGACTTTTGTTTGAATCCATTCCTCATTTAGTATCATTGAGTTTGATCCCCAAGAATTTGTATGTTTTTATGACACTTGCTTACTAGCTCATAATCCACCCACCCCCAATGACAGAGAATACATGTCCAACAATGCAAACCAGTCTAAACAACAGTGACGAGCGAGCAAAACTAACAGAATACAGGATCAGATTTCTCAATATTAACCATGAACACCTGAGAGTAAATTTTCATCTAAATACCTATCATTCTATCTTTGTATAAGAAAGAATTTCAATGACTAGGCATGACACAACTTGGTGCAGTGGAAGAGCAATGAAATGGAAGTCAGCAACTAACCAGAATGCAGAGTACCAGTGACCCCAAATTACAAAGCTGTAATCAGGCTGACCAAATATCTTCCCTTCCTAGGGAGAAGAGAATCATGCAGAACAAGAGGTGTTGGAATTGCAGAAGCCTACAGATGGGAAGATTCACTACTGGCAAGGAAATTCCACTTGAGACAAGGTTACTGTATCCAGAAACTCCTCATGAAACCTGCACAATGGCTGACATATCATTACCCCAAAGTCTGGAGAGGAACTCAGGAGAAATAGGTTAAAGGGAATACCCTATCAACGGGTCTACTCAAGGCACGGTCACTTAATTTGTGACAGAGGCATGAGCCCCCACTAGAGAAGACAAACCAAAGGGAACCCTGGGGCCCATAGAAGCAGACAGATAGGCAGACGGGAGAGGGATGGGTTGGTGAATGGATGAAAAAGTAGGAGAGGAAAGAGAGCAAGAAGGAAAGGGGAAAGAAGGAAGGGGAATTATTGAGCAGGAACAATCACTCATTATGCTTGTAAAACTAGAAATAAGTAAAAAATGATTACAATTTGAGTAATTATGAAGAATTGTCCCACATTTTGGAAGGATAGTATTAGAAGTTATGTTGGAAAAATAACATAAATTTTCTGTATTTATGTCTAAAACTACACAATAATTAAAAATAAAACAATGACATGAAAAATACAATAAATCCACCTACATACCATGTGCGTTCATTTCTCTCTCTCTGAAACTCCAAAGGCAGTCAAGTGAGCACATTTCAAAGACACTGCCCATCCACATGGCCTGCAACTGCTCAGAATTGCCACTTTGACACTGACCTCAGATTCTGTCAGCAGTCAAGGCCATCGCCAGTCTGTGATCCATCTAACTGCTTATGTTATTAGCCATTTTGTTTCCTTCTGTAAAATCATGCCTTTGCTCCACCCATTCCATGTTATTGCAAAAATGAACAGCATGTGTTTAGCTCTGGGCTGCAGTCCCTAGAGAAGAATCTGCACTCCACATGCCAGACCAACATTAAACTTGTCTTCTTCAATTATAATTGGTATTTGAGAAGTTATTCTATGGTTACTGACCCAATAATCTGGAGATCCCCCAGTCAGAATTCTCATCACCAAACTCTTGTTGATCAAAGGGTTGTCCCTTCATCGATTTGTAGCCTCCTAGAGGCATAGTGCTCCTTTGAGGTGCTTCCCATGTAAGGACTAGAGTCTCAGACTGTAGTTCTCCCCTATGGTAAGCAAAAAAGGCCTGGATGCTGGACAATGTAAGAGTTCCATTTGGAAAGCAGGCCTGATCACCCTGCAGGGGGATTCATTAGACATCCTGATGCATTTGATGTCAGTATTTGTCTCAGTTCTGAAGTCAGTAGGAGGAGTCTTGATGATGTCCAGAGGTAATTCCAGCCTGTAAACCTTGATATATTCCAAGGTTCTGGTTTCTGTCTCCATCTGGTTTTGATGGAGAGAAAGTCTTTACATAAATCTGAGGTATTTTTCTTTATCTACAAAGAGAGAAACACTGTACCTCCAAATGATGAGGAAAAACCTGGTAGCTTACTTTTGCTAGTTTCACTGCCAACTTTCAGGAAAATCTAAGGAGGAAAAAGAGAGCTATTAGAACTCTTTTCTATTGTGTGTGTGTGTATGTGTGTGTGTGTGTGTGTGTGTGTGTGTGTGTGTGTGTGTGTGTGTGTGTGTGTGTCTGTTAGAATGACCAGATATGAAAGATGGGAAAGAATAGACACAACAGAATTTATTGTGCTCTATGAGTGTGTTGAGATAAAATCACCAGATTCACTCAGAATGAGGGGAAAAAAGTTGTTTTAATAAGTACAGCCCAGTATAGACCAATGGCAATGCCTTCCTCAACCCAGAGGGATTCTGACATACTTGATACTGGAAATGAAGAGGGGCACAGTAGAGGAAAAACTGGCCAAGGAAAGATTGACTGTATTCTTTAGTCAATCCTAATTATAACAGTCACCATGCCTTCCATGCTTTAGGAAAGTAAAACAAAAACAAAACAGAAACAAACAAACAAAACTATTATCACCTCACTAGGACTGGTTGCAGGGTCAATTTCCTTAATTCCTTAATTTTTATGCATCCTAAAACTGTAATTCCTATGAGGCTGTTCAAGATTGTTACTAAAATCCACAGAAATTCAGAAGGTACAAGTGTTATACCATTGACTCTTACAATTTCGTTCTTGTGCATGTCACACTCCAAGGTTAATATTTGTGGTCACTACAATTTTTGTTGCAACATAATATATTATATATATATATCACTTTATTTTTATTTCATTCCCTTACATGTCCAATTAAAAGACATTTAAACATACCTACATTGAATTTACATTATAAAAATTTAAATTTAAAAACAATGCTGTACTGAAGATCATATGCTTGAAGACATTATTTTAGATTTCTTGGTACAAAAACATGAACAAGGCATTAAAATAATTACATAAAGTACTATCTGGAATACAGATTATAAATAATGAGATAATTCTTAAAGAGATATCGCCTTTTTAAATCTTGTGGTGATTTTGGTTCTATAAATGAAAAGTTCGTCAGGGAAGTTTTGAATTAAATTTCCCTAATGACTAGGGATGCAGAAAATTTTAAAAGATATTTGTTAGACATTTCAATTTGACCAGGGTGAGATGATATCTCAGGGAGGTTTTGATTTGCATTTCCCTGATGGCTAAGGATGCGGAACATTTTTTTTTTTGCTAGAATTTGTTGTTTCTTTTTTAAAATTTATTTCTTCCACTCATACAAAGTTGATAAGTACCCTATTCCCCTCCCTCCCTCCATCTCTCCCTGGATCCCCTTTTTTTTTCTTTTACCCCCTCCCTCCCTTTCTGCCAGTGCTCCCCCCCCCACTCCCTTTCCTAGAGCATCCTTTAGTATGCATGTCAAACTTCCCCCTGGGTCCTCCTCTCTGATGAGGTGTAAGGACTCAGTGACATTGCCTAGAGCTCTTTGTTTTGAGCAGCGGATGCAGAACATTTTTAAAGATATATGTTAGACATTTCAATTTTGTACCTGGAAAAGTTTCTTTTGAGTTCCCAGGCCCATTTTTTTAATTGGGCCATTTACCTCCTTGGTGTTTAGTTTGTTAAGTTCTTTGTGCACGCTGGATAACAGAACTCTATCACATATGTGGTTAGTGAAGTAGTGAAGATTTTTTTCCCATTCCGTAGGTTGCCTTTTTGCTTGGTTTACAATCTCTTTATCTGTACAGCACCTCTTCAATTTCATAAGATCCCATTTGTTGAGTGTTGGTTCTAGTGTTTGTGCTATTGGATTTCTGTTTAGGAAATTTTGGCCTAGCCCAATTAGCTTGAGGGAGTTCTATACCCTTTCAACTAGGGTTTTTATAGTCTCTGGCACAATATTGAGGTCCTTGGTCCATTTAGAATTAATTTTTGTGCATGATGACAAGTATGGGTCCAGTTTTAATCTTCAGCATGTGGATATTCAGCACCATTTGTTGAAGATGCTGTTCTTTTCCCATTGAATTTTTTGGGCCCCTTTGTCAAAGACCAAATGGCTATAATTGTATAGACATATTTTGGTCTTCAACACTTATCCATTGGTCTACATATCTATTTTTGGAGCCAGTACCAGGCTGTTTTTATTATTGTAGATTTGTAGTACAGATTAAGGTTTGGTATGGTGATACCTCCAGCAGTATTTTTGTTACTCAGGATTGTTTTTGCTATACTGGGGCTCTTATGCTTCCATTTGAATTTTGACATTTTTCAGTCAGTTTCTTTAAAGATTGTTTGGGGACTTTGATTGGTATAGCATTGAATCTGTGTATTGCTTTTGGTAAGATGGTCATTTTTATGATGTTGATTCTGCTGAACTAGGAGCATTGTAGGTCTTTCCACCTTATGTTGTCTTCTGTAATTTCTTTCTAGGGTTTTAAAGTTTTCATTATAAAAGTCTCTCACTTCTTCGCTTCTATTTATACTCAGGTATTTCAATTTTAGGAGCTGTAATAATAAGATTGTTTCTCTTAGGACTTTTTAACATTTTTCATCCTTGGTATATTGAAAGACCACTGATTTTTGCATGTTTATTTTGTAACCTGCCACTCTATTGAACTTAGGTCTTATCTCCAGGAATTTCTCTGTAATACTTACAGTAATTGCAAAGATTATAGACAGAAGGGAAGGGGAAGGAGGGCCCTGCCCACAATGGGGAGAGAGGGGATCATGCTACAGTAGAGAAAATAGGCCACCATCAAAGACTGCAAGTAAGTAGTGAGATATCTAATTAAGCTCACAGACTTTCCATCCTGGTCACTTGCAACTGTTGGGGTGTGATCTCACCAGAAAGGGAGGGCATACAGTCTGGCAGATAGAAGATAACCATTTTGAAAATGGGAGACTGATTCCCCACCACTCAATGAGGTCTCCTACTCTTATTCCATTTACCTTTGAACCTACTCTTATAATAAGATTCTATTTTAACAGCCTTTTATCTCTGGCTAGGGGTGACATCTAGTGCCCATCAGGATGGAGCTAAGGGCAGTGCAGGAGCAGCAAAACTGAAAAAAAATCAACAAACCACAATTCAGAACATCAGAGACTCGATATCAACCACCTGGAACCAGGCCAGCCTAATCTCTCCCCATCCTAAAGCTCAGGGAAATTTGCAGAAGAGGAGGTGGTAAGATTGTAAGAGCCTAAAGATGAGGAAGAATTACGACATGCAAGATACTCCATACAAGTTAGGGCTGAAGTAATCATAATAGGACTTTGCATAACCTGTGCTATGACCGACATATCATTGATTCCCCAAAGTCAAGCATGGATCACAGGCACTAGGATCCTTAGCGGCAAGGGACTAATACCCTCAATAGTGTTCCCATACTAAAGGGGAACACAAAAAAGTACTCTTGGCAAAGCTACTGAGTCCTTATACCTCATCAGAGAGGAGGACCCAGAAGGAAGTTTGACATGCACACTAAAAGATACTTGGGGGGGATAATGGGAGAAAGGGAGAGGGAGGGAAAGAAAGGGGAAAAGGGGAGAGGGAGCAAGGGGATCCAGGGATGGGTAGAGAGAGAGAAGGGAATGGGGTACCTATCAAGTTTGTATGAGTGGAAAAAATAAGTAAATATTTTAAAAAATTTGGAGGATTGGCTTTAATGAATACTTAACATCCTCTGATCTTTTATGCACATAAAACTACATGAATGTGAATGAGCGAAGTTACAGCTTCTAAAAATGAACATAAACTTGGGTTGGAGAGATGGTTGAGGGTTTATGACTCTGCCTTGAAAGCAGAATATTATGAGTTTGGATTCAAGTCCCCAAGTAAAAATGCCATGCAGAATTGGTAGCAGCCTGAACTTCTGGCCCTGGAGGACAGGGACTGATAAATCCCAGAGCAAAGCAAAAAGGAGGTAAAAGTAATCCCAGATGATTCCCAAATCGACTCTTGGTCCTCCACAGGGAAACACTCTCAAACACACACACACACACACACACACACACACACAAATAAATTAAATATGGACATTAACTTTTACATCCACAATGTAATCCAGGAAGGAATAATTTTTCCAATTTCCTCATGATTTTTTTGCTATAGATTCCTCATTTATGTGAAATATGTAGAGTTCCATGGATGAATAATGTAACATAAAAAGGTCATTGAGGTCATTGACTCTAGTACATGAGAAATAATGTTCTGTGATTCAATTGAACTACATAAACAAAACTATACATATTGAAAAGTAATAACAGTCAGATCTTGAGAAGCAGTTTATTAGGAAACCCTGTCAAAAAAGTTATGTAGCACATATGATAACAAAGCTTCATTTGTTAAACATAATATAACAAATTCTTCTCTCTCTAGGTAGAGTGAAGGCACAAAGCAACATGCACTAAAGATCCAAACCTTATGATTCTGTGTCACCTGTCAATCATCAACATATCAGGAAGGAGATAGCACATTCAAGTAACAAGCATTAGTGTTATAAAATTTTCACTCAATCTCAGGACACTTAGATGGGAAAGCCTTTGAATGTAGAAAGTGGAGAAAATATTTCTCATGCAATATTTCTATCATAACACATCAAAGAATTCACAAAGATCAAAATTCCTGTGAATGCACAGAATGTGCAAAATCTTTCTCACTAAAGTCATGACTCATTGGGAATCAGAAAACATATACACATGAGAAGCTGTATGAATATACAGAATGTGGTAGATTATTTTTAAAGAAGGATTTATTGTGATCAGAGACAGCATAGAGGTAAATGAAAATACAGAATATGGAAAACCTCACAGAAGTCAAAACTCATTTGCCACCTGAGAACATCCAGGTGAGAAACCTTATGGATATGTAAATGTTCTGGCTTTCTTCACTGCCACAAAACTGACAGGAGGTTTTTCTATGTTGTCTGCTTAGGAATTCTTATCATCAGAATGTCAAGAATTTGACACAATTGATATTTACTATGAAATTGCCTGGGTATAGAGGCTATTTCAATTCAGAATTCTAAAATAATAATGATTCTTTCTGAAAGTCTAAGTTTATATGACCTTTGAATATGGCCTTTCTCCTTTTCCAGACCTTAACTGAGGCTGAAATATGTGGATGGCTAGGCCAGTATGGAAAATGAAGATCTTGTCAAAATAGAAAAGGAAAGGTAGAAAAAAAGAAGGAAGACAAGGCTGGTTAAGAGTATTGGCAAGATCACAGAGCACCTGCCTGATAAGCAGCTAATCCCTTGGTCCAGTATGAAAGAGAATATGAACAAACATAAGGAAATGGCTCAGAGAGAAGATGTTTCTGATCAAGTTCTTCTACTAAGGAAGAGAAAAATCTGTGTTTTTGACCCATGTGCTAGAAACCCACAGACATCAATGAAAGGCCTGAACATGAACAATGAAAGGGAATAGTTTGTGAAAATCACAGAGAAACTAGGGAAAGGCACAGTGACAGAAAAAAAAAAAAGGAGATAAAACACACAAGGTAGCACTTGGTTGCTATGACAGATAGTTATAGAGAATCCTGCAGCATGATACCATAACGCAAGCACCCCCTTGATTTAGCCACACATGTTGATGACCCCAAAGCCTGGCCAGAACACTGACTGATCACAAAACAGACCCTCAGGCGCCAGTATAAGGTGAACAATCCATGAATCTAAGTTCACCATGGCTCAAATACACCTCAAAGTGCAAATAGACAGTTTTTACATAACTAAGAGACAGAATGGTTACTGATGTCTGAGGGAAAGATGTGAGATGGATTAAGTACCACTCTTGAAAATCAGGTATCTAGTTTGCAGGACTTGTGGATCAGAGATCCTGGGTGAATTCAGGATTTAGTCACCCAGGATCCAGGTAGATAACAGGGAACTCTGGGACAGTATGAGACAGAAAAGAGGATTATAGCTTTTCAGGCCTGGCTGAGGAAATTCCAATCTGGCTTCCAGGTACATTGTGTACACATATGGATCTCCTGTCCTAGGAACGTAAGAAAATTTCAGGTTGAGGTCTGGAAAAGGAGAAAGGCCATATTCAAAGGTCATATAAACTTAGACTTTCAGAAAGAATCATTATTATTTTAGAATTCTGAATTGAAATAGCCTCTATACCCAGGCAATTTCACAGTAAATATCAATTGTGCCAAATTCTTGACACTCTGATGATAAGAATTCCTAAGCAGACAACATAGAAAAACCTCCTCTCTTTTGTCAAGTCCCCTCTATTTTCCTTATTTCTGTCCCATTTCACTGAGACATTCATCATGACTGCACCCTTTCTATGTCCTCACAACTTCCTCTTGTTTCCTCATTAGAACTGGACACCATTCTCAGGTCAATTGGAAGTGGATTGTTTTGTGAATTCTTTCTCACAGAAACCTGGCTTGTCCACTGGGTCCTTATATGTCATCGGAGAGGAGGACCCAGTGGAGAGTTAGGCGTACACAATAAAGGACTCTCTGGGAATTGGGGGGGAGGCATTGGGGGAAGGGGAGGGGGAGAAGGGGGGAGGGAGGGAACTGGTAAAAAATTTTAAAATGTATAATTAAATTTTTAATAATAAAAAAAAGAAACCTGGCTTGTCACTCTGTCTTTACACTGATACAGACAGTTGTTGCATCTACCAGACCCTCATCTCCTCCTACAGACTGTCAGTTCCCCCTTCAGGACCTCACATCTTCCACCAGCCCTTCACCTTCTCTCTTACAAATCACATTTTCAGTCCGAATACTTGTAAGTTGGGATTTGTATAACTGGCAGATATAACGGAAACTGATGTGTTAGGGACAAATATGAGAGGCCTGAAAGCTTTGGTCCTTGATCTCCCTAGGAGCATCCACTTTCTCCTTCACAGCCTGCCATGTAACTTTACACATCTCAAGCTACCTTCTTTCCATAGATACTCCTGCTATATAACCTTTTCCTTCCTTCTTCTACAGACTTTGGGGCAAAACAGTGACCCACCTTTCTATACCTCAAAAGGCACCTCTGAGCCTAATGTACACTTTGAACTCTGCACAACAGTGATGGCCAAGTAGCAATCCTACATACTCTAGATTTCAATGGGACATAAAATGAGGCAGTTATTACCTCAAGTCTTGTGTCCATATCTCAGCTTCCCTGTCTGATAGTAAGTTTCACATCAGAACTCCCTTTTAGGTAATAGAACACCAAAGAGAGGACTGCTGGAGTCTAAAGTAGACCAGGCAAATTCAAGTCAGTTCTTTCCACTTGTTTTGCTGAGGCTCCATCACTCCAACTCTAGCATATTCTTCAGGACAACTTGAATCTCAAGGTGGGAAAATACCTTTTCTGAGGTCACATAGGACAAGGACGATTGGGAATGAGTATCAGAGGGCTGGTCATGTCAGACATTGTTGGGTCCAAGACCATAGCAATCATGAGGACAATGACACGTGGGCTAAACAGAAATAGTTTATTGATCACAGGAGAACAACTTATTGATTAAGGAGGTAGTCAGGCTTGGAAGCTAAAACTGCAATGTCAAGGGCATGGAGGATGGTCCTTTTAAAGGCAAAAACTGGCCTTCCCTCCACTCCGCCGCCCCAGACGCGTGCGGGGTCCAGCCGGGCCTCACCGCACGACCTAGATAAGCTTCTGTCCCCGCCCACCCCCGGAACCCCAGGCTGGCCCAAGGGACCCAGCTCCTCCCACCATCCAGCCTGAGCCGCGTCCCAGGGCCTGGGAGAAGAAGGACACCCCCTCTGCGCCTGGGCCTGCCCCCAGGTTCCCCCAGGTTAAATAGCGCCCCGCTGACGCCCCATCCTCCCTTCCCCCACTCCGCCACCCGGGACATGCGGGTCCAGCCTGGACTCACCTCGACCTAGGTAAGCTCCTTCTCCGCCCACCCCCAAAAACCCCAGGCCAAATAATTCAGTTTAGTGAAAAACACACAGAAATTGAAAAAGAAGATCTTAAGAGTTAAAACGACAATGCCAAAGTCAAAGTGCAAATCCATGAGAAACAACACTCAAGTAAACAAATCTTCCACTGAAGGAATTAATCCCATAATGTTAGACTCCAACCAGAACAAACCCACGGAAAATGGCCAAGAAAGCCTGAACCAAGATAACGACCTTCAAAATATTATCATTACCATGTTCAATACTATGAAAGAGGAAATCCGGGAGGAATTAAATAATCAAATCAATTGCTTTGAAGAGGAACACAACAGACACTTGGAGGAGTTGAGAAAAACAGTGCAAGAAACAAAAACTGGCATAGAGCAGTTAAAGCAGACTCAAGCAGAGTTTAAAACTGAGCTAAAAGACAAGTTATCTTCAACCCAGAACTCCACAGAGAGTCTTATCACCAGAAGTAACGAAGCAGAAAACAGAATTTCAGACCTTGAAGATAAAGTGGGAGTATTAACCAGCTCAATGGAAGAGGTTGTTAAAGCCAAAAAGATACTTGAGAGAAATATCCAAGAGATATGGGACACCCTGAAGAAGCCTAACATGCATATTCATGGAATACCAGAGCAAGAATCTCAAAATACCACCCCTGAGGAAATTTTTCAAACGATCATCAACGAAAACTTTCCTCATCTAAAAAAAGAGAGGCCCATCCATATACAAGAGGCATTCCGCACCCCAAACAGATATGACCAAAACAGAAGCTCGCCACGGCAAATAATAGTCAAAACACTCCACATTCAAGATAAAGAACTGGTGCTGAGAGCTTCAAGGGAGAAAAAACAAGTCACTTTTAAAGGTAAACCTATTAAAATAACAAATGACTTCTCAGTCGAAACAGTAAAAGCAGGAAGAGCTTGGAGAGACATACTTCAAGTATTGAATGAGCAAAAATGTCAACCCAGGCTGATTTACCCTGCAAAACTATCCATGATCAAGGGAGAAAGAAAAATCTTCCAGCACAAAGACAACTTTAAGGGATACATTTCCACCAAACCAGGCCTTCAAAAAATGCTAGAAATGATATTCAAGCTTGAAGAAAAAAACAGGCATATCCAGGAGAACAGAAGGCAAGTATAACACCATTAAAAGCTAAGCAATACACTTATAAAAACTACTAAACACAATAAATGTCTGGAATTAACAATAGTTTCTCCATTATAACACTAAATGTTAATGGAATTAACTCACCGATCAAGAGACACAGATTACAAATTTGGATTAAAAATCACAATCCATCAATCTGCTGCCTGCAGGAAACCCATCTCACCACAAAAGATAGGCATGCCCTAAAAATAAAAGGCTGGTCAACAATTCTACAAGCAAATGGAAGCAGAAAACAGGCAGGGGTAGCCATTATGATATCAGACAAACTGGACTTCAAACCAAAGAATATTATAACAGACATGGATGGATACTACATTTTAGTCACAGGTACAATTCAACAGGAAGACTTCACAATACTGAACATATATGCACCCAATACCGGCCCCTGCACATTCATTAAGAAAACCCTACAGCGTCTAAAGCAAGAAATCAACCCCCAAACGATAATGCTTGGGGACTTCAACACTGCCCTCTCAACATGGGATAGATCAACAGGTCAAAAGCTTAACTGAGACACTTTGGAACTTAATCAAACCCTTAAAGAAATGGACCTTATAGATCTCTATCGAACTTTTCACCCACACACCAAAGAATACACATTTTTGTCAGCAGCACACGGAACTTTCTCCAAAATAGATCACATACTGGGCCACAAAACGAATCTACACATATACAAAAAAGTTGAAATTCTAACCTGTGCCCTGTCAAACCACCATGGCCTAAAGCTGGACATCCACAACACAACAAATAAGAGAAAATACACTACCTCCTGGAAACTTAACAATATGATGTAAAGCTTTAGAGAAACTAGAGCAATCTGATTCCAAAAGTAGTAGAAGAGAGGAGATTAGCAAAATAATGGGAGAAATATCTGAAATCGAGATTAACAAGATGATAGAAAAAATCAACCAGTCAAAAAACTGGTTCTTTGAAAAAAATCAGTAAGATTGATACACCCCTAGCTAAATTAACCAAAAGCAAGAGAGAGAAAACCCAAATTAACAAAATTAGAAATGAACATGGAGTTATCACTACTGATACCCAAGAAATCCAGAGAATTATAACATCATATTTTAAAAAATTATACTCTGTGAAGTTTGACAACACAAAAGGGATGGATGAATTTCTAAGCAAACACAACTTACCTAAATTGAATCAGGAAGTTGTGAATTATTTAAATAGTCCTATAACATATAAGGAAATTGAAGAAGTAATCTCAAATCTTCCCACCAAAAAATGTCCTGGACCAGATGGATTCAGCACAGAGTTCTAGCAGACATTTAAGGACTTAATAACACCAATACTCCTTAAACTGTTCCATCAAATAGCAAAGGAAGGAACACTACCAAATTCCTTCTATGAAGCTAATATTGTCTTAATCCCAAAACCTAATAAAGATTCACTTAAAAAAGAAAACTATAGGCCGATGTCCCTGATGATCACAGACGCAAAGATTCTCAACAAAGTCTTAGCAAATCAGATTCAAAAACATATCAAAAAGATTATTCACGGGACCAAGTAGGCTTCATCCCCGGCACACAAGGTTGGTTCAACATACGCAAATCAATAAATGTAATTCATCATGTAAACCGGTCCAAAGTCCAAGACCACATGATACTCTCGATAGATGCAGAAAAAGCTTTTGACAAGATCCAACAGCCTTTTATGATGAAAACGCTAGAGACAGTAGGAATGGAAGGAACCTTTATCAATATAATAAAAGCTGTATACAACAAGCCCACAGCAAGGATTATGCTCAATGGGGAACAATTGGAAGCATTCTCACTTTGATCAGGAACTAGACAAGGCTGTCCACTCTTGCCAATTCTATTCAATATTGTACTTGAAGTCTTAGCTGAAGCCATAAGACAAGAAAGGGACATAAGAGGGATTCAAATCGGCAAGGAAGACGTCAAGCTATCCCTATTTGCAGATGACATGATCTTATACCTGAGTGATCCCAAAAACTCCACCAGGAAGCTCCTGGAGCTAAATGAGAAGTTCAGCAGGGTGGCAGGATACAAAATAAATGTGCAAAAATCAGAGGCCTTCCTATATGCCCAGAATGAAAGAAGTGAAAAAGCCTTGAGAGAAACAACGACATTTACTATAGGCCCTAAAAAATGAAATACCTTGGTATAAACCTAACCAAGGAGGTAAAAGACCTTTACAATGAACTTTAAAACCCTAACGAAAGAAATAGCAAAAGACACTAGAAGGTGGAAAGACCTCCCCTGTTCCTGGATTGGCAGAATCAACATCGTGAAAATGACCATCCTACCAAAGGCAATATACAAATTCAGTACTGTACCAATTAAAATCCCAAAGCAATTCTTCAAAGAAGTTGACCAAATAATCTCAAAGTTCATATGGAGGCACAAAAGAGCCAGGATAGCAAAGAAAATCCTGAGTAACAAAAACACTGCTGGAGGTATTACCATAGCAAACCTAAGTCTACACTACAAATCCATAGTTATAAAGACAGCCTGGTACTGGCTCCGAAATAGACACACATAACAAAGGATAAGGATTGAAGACCCAGATATAAGCCCACAAAATTACAGCCATTTGGTCTTTGACAAAGGGGCCCAAAGAATGCAATGGAAAAAGAACAGCATCTTCAACAAATGGTGCTGGCAAAACTGGATCTCCACATGTAGAAGATTAAAACTGGACCCGTACTTGTCACCATGTACAAGACTTAATTCCAAATGGATCAAGGACCTTGATATCAGGCCAGAGACTATAAAATCGATATTTCAAAAGATAGGGAACTCCCTCGAGCTGATTGGGCTAGGCCAACATTTTCTAAACAGACATCCAATGGCACAGTCACTGCTACCAACTCTGAACAGTTGGGACCTTGTGAAATGAAAGAGCTTCTGTTCAGATAAAGAGATTGTAACATGAGCTCAAAGGCAACCCACAGAATGGGAGAAAATCTTCACTATCCACACATCTGATAGAACTCTGCTCTCCAGAGTGCACAAAAAACTTAGAAAACTAAACACCAAGGAAACCAATGGCCCAATTAAAAAATGGGCCCTGGAACTTAAAAGAAACTTTACCAGGGATGAAATTAAAATGTCTAACAAATATCTTTAAAAATGCTCCACTTCCTTAGCCATCAGGAAAATGCAAATCAAAACTTCCTTGAGATATCATCTCACCCTGGTCAGGATGGCAAAAATCCACAATACAAACAACACCAAATGCTGGAGAGGATGTGGAGAGAGGGGAACTCTCCTACATTGCTGGTGGGAATGCATGCTCATACAGCCACTCTGGCGAGCCTTCTGGAGATTCTTAAAGAAATTAAAGATTGAAATGCCATATGACCCTGCGATTCCACTTTTGGGAATAACCCTCCATACAGCAGAGGTTCACCTCGATAGCACAAGCACGACCATGTTCATAGCAGCACTGTTTACAATAGCAAAGTCATGGAATCAACCCAAATGTCCAACAGTTGACGAGTGGATAAGGAAACAGTGGTACATCTATACAATGGAGTACTACTCAGCCATCAAAAATGATGAATTACTGGAATTTGCTGGGAAATGGATGTCATTAGAAACAATTATATTAAGTGAAGTATCCCAGACCCAGAAAATTAAGCGCCGTATGTACTCTCTAATAGGTGCCTCCTAGTACCAACCCACCCAGCCCATCTTGAGACACTCATAGGTAAATCTATGTATTACCTACAGTAATTGCAAGGATTATGACCAGGAGGGATGGGATTAGAGGGCCACACCAGAAACAAGGAGAGAAGTGACCATGTTACAGTAGAGAAAATAGGCCTCCATCAAGGACTGCAAGTAAATAATGTGACACCTGGTTAAGTTCACAGACATTCGTTCCTGATCATTTACAACTAAGGGGGTATGATCTCACCAGAAGGGGAGGGCATAGAGTCGGGAAGATAAAAAGTAACCATTTTGCAAATGGGTGATTGACCCCTCCCTCACTGTGGTTTCCTTCTTTTATTACATCTACCCTTGTATGTGCTCTTATAATAAGACTCCAGTTTAACAGCTTTTTGTCTCTGGCCAGGGGGTGACCTACAGTGCCCAGCAGGATGGCGTGAAGGGCATTGCAGGAGCAACAAAACTGCAAAAGAAAATCAACAAACCACAATCCAGAACTTCAGAGACTCTATATCAACCACCTAGAACTAGGCCAGCCTAATCTCTCCCCATCCTGAAGCTCAGGGACATTTGCGGAAGAGCGGGCAGTAAGAGCTTAAGAGCAAAAGGATGGGAGGAGCAATGATTTGCAAGATACTCCACACAAGTTAGGTCCGAAACAATCATAATTGGACTTTGCATGTCCTGCGCAATGTCCAACACACTATTGATCTCACAAAGTCTAGCATCTGCTAAAGGCACCAAGATCCTTTCAGGCAAGGGATTGGCAGCCACATCAGTGTTCCTATGCTTAAGGGGAACATGGGAAAGGTTTCAGGGAAATGCCACTGGGTCCTTGTACGTCATCGGAGAGTAGGGCCCAGAGGAGAGTCAGGCATGCACAAGAAAGGACTCTCTGGGAATTGGGGCGGGAGGTGCTGGGGGATGGGGAGGGAGGGGTGAGTGGAGTGCGAGCAGGGGGTTCAAGGGGAGGAGGAAGGAGGGAGGGAACTGGTGTACCTAATGAGTTTATATGAGCTGAAATAATAATAAAAATGTATTAAAAATAAAAAAAGGCAAAAACTGCAAGAAAGTGTGCAGTTTAGGGGGAGGGTAGGGAGTGCTGGTGACATTTAATGTGATTGGTTGGTGCTGGGAGAAAAGATAACTTTGATATAAAACATAACCGTTTTAGGATGTTTTGTAGCAATCCTAACAGTGTAGTTAAGGTTTTGGCAGTAACCCTAACAGTGTAGTTAAACTCTGATAGCTATTTTAACAGTGTAGATAAGCGTTTTGATAGCTGGTTGCAGAGTGCTGTTCTGTGGTTTTTCCATGGGACAGGATGGGGATTTTTCAGTTAGGGCAATGCAGATCTTAGAGGCAGCAAATGGACAAAATGGAGTTGCTTCTGTCCTTTCATTCCCCCCTTGAGTTTTGAAATTGAATTAAATCCTTGATTCAGAGAAATCTTTCATATCAAGGGGCAGGTAATAGAATCAAAGGACTCATAGTCTTGTAGCTGACATGCGTTTTTGAGCAAAGTTTAACAGAACATTAATTACCCAGGGGCCAAAGTTTAAAAGTAGGAAAAGCAATATTAAGGGTTCAGCTAGGGCAGAAAGAAGAGTTTAAATTAAATTAAAATTTGCACTATCAGAAATAGAATTGTTTTCTCTCTCTCTGTCCCCCAAGTGGTTAGCATAAAAACAGCAGATTTCCTCTAAAGCAGCACAGAGCCTCCCCTTCCTTAAGGAAGAGCAAATGTACGCTTCTCCTATTTTATAAGACCATTTCTAAGTAGGAAGTGGTTGTATGTAATCAATTGAGATCCTGGTCTATAATAGCATTAGGGTGTGGATAATATCAGTGCAGCTGTACCTATAGCTGAAAGCCAACTATACATACCTATCCCAATCAGTGCAGGAATGAGTATAGGATTGGTTCTTGTACCTTGAAGTTCTTCCCCAGGTTGGGATCTTATCTACCAGCCTGATTGGCATAGGACGTGACATTTATGAACAAAAATTTTAGTACAAATGCTACCCTGTTACATAGAATGATGAATTCAATATAGTAACTAGATAATTTTACTTAGAAATCAAATTACATCAAATAATGAAAATTTAAAAAGTGTGTAAGTACATAAATCATATTATACATGTTTTACAATCTTTTCCATCATAAGAAAAGATGTTATTGCATTATTGGATTTAGTTTGTATCCATTCCAACTGTTTTGATTTCTTGAGTCAAAATGGTTTATTACCCTTCATGATATACATGCCATTATATATGTGTATATATATATATATATATATATATATATATATATATATATATATATATATATATATATATAATTAGTCGTGAGAGGCAAGAAGAGGTACATGAAGCATTAGAGAGCATGGGTACAGAAAACTGAAATAAATCAAAGAATAGGGGATACATATGTGAAAGGACCAAAATAATCCAAGTGGGTCAAAAAGTATCTAAAAGTTTTATTAAATATTAAAATTATGTCCTACATTTTAGCTATATTTGAACTTAGTGTTTAGGGAATTGCATCCAACCTCAAAACAGGCTGCCATATCTTAGGAGCAGAGTTGGAAACTATTACAAGAAGTTGAGCAGTATTGACATATTTTATCATTTCTTAATTGTATGACTTCTTGATGGAGAATGCTTTCATTTCTGTGAAGGTAGATTTTCCACATAATGTAGTTTCTTTGAGATTTGGAACTGTATGAGTTATCTGATGCCCAATGAGACATGACTTGTCTAAGAATGATTTTTCATGTTCTGTCCATGCTTTTCTGATGTGCAAGACTTGAATTGCGAGCAAAAGATAACCCACATTAAATATGTTCACAAAATTTCTGTGATGAATAGTGAGATTTGTCTTATATGAGAAAGATTTTCAATCTATACATTTATGTGGCTTCTCACTGTAAGAAGTCTCTGATGTATAATGAGTCCTCTCTTCTCTAAAAAATGACTTTCCACATTTTGTACATTGAAAGGGCTTCTTGCCAATATGAGTTCTCTGATGGACTGTGAGATTTGACTTACATGAGTAATATTTTCCACATTCTGTACATCCTAAGATTTCTCCCTTGTATGATATCTCTAATGTGTAAGAGTCTTCTCTTTTGTGAAAAAGACTTTCCATACTCTGCACATCCATATGACTTTGCACTTATGTCTATGATGCAAAATGAGATGTGCCTTTTGTGAGAAAGATTTTCCACATTTTATATATTCATATGGTTTCTCTCCAGTATGAATTCTCTGATGGACAGTTAGATTTATCTCATGTGAGAAAGATTTTCCACACTCTCTACATCCATATGGCTTCTCACCAGTATGTTACCTCTGATGTTTAATGAGCCCACTCGTTTGTGAAAAAAGATTTTCCACACTTTGTACATCCATATGGCTTTTCACCTGTGTGAGTTCTCTGATGGCAAATGAGATGTGTGTATAACTTCTCTGATGCTGAATGAGATGTGTCATCTGTGACCAAGATTTTCTGAATTTTGTACATTCATAAGGTTTCTCACCTGAATGAATTCTCTGGTGGCAAATGAGAATTGACTTCTGTGAGAAAGATGTTCCGCACTCTGTACATTCATATGGTTTCTCACCTATATGATATCTCTGATGCACAATGAGTCTTTTCTTCTCTAAAAATGAATTTCCATATTCTGTACATTCATATGGTTTCTTCTCATCTGTATGGGTTTTCTGATTCCTCATGCAAGACAACTTCAGTGAGAAGGAATTTACACATTCTATGCATTCATAGGGATTTTAACCTTTATAAGAACCTGTATATAGAACAACAAAACAAGCTGAACACACTAAAATTATGAAAGAAGATTTTTGAGAATTAAGACAGAGTTTAATAGAGGATAAAAAGAACAGGACTCATGGACATGAATACATGAGGGGCTAGAGAGCCTACAAGAAGTCATTGACTTCAGGTATGGAATCCAGGAGGGTAAGGGAGCACCTAAAGATACTATTGATTGCCTTTATAGGAGAAAAGATCAGGAAGGTTATCAGTTAAATTCAGGCTGTCCTCTATTGTGAGTCTCATCAGGAACACATTGGGAAAAATATTCCCTCCTAACTTACAGTGTGGATGTAAGTAGGTATAAATTTGTGTCCATTTTTAAATTTATTTGTGTGTGTGTGTGTGTGTGTGTGTGTGTGTGTGTGTTTGAGCGTGTACTGTTTTTGTCCCTGTGGAGGTCCAAGAGTGACTTGGGAAATCAATCTACATTGCTTCTATCTCCTTTTAATTTGCTCTAGTATTTCCCTAACCCTGACCATCAAGACCAGATATTCAGAAAAGAAGGTTTTTGAGAATTAAGACAGAGTTTAATAGAGGAGAAAAAGAACAGGACTCATGGACGTGAATCCATGAGGGGCTAGAGAGCCTAAAAGAAGTCATTGACTTCAGGTATGGAATCCAGGAGGCCTGAGAGAATAGTGATGTAGGAACTCAAAGACTCCAGGCATGGAATCCCAGGAGGGTAAGAGAGCACTTAAAGTTATTATTGATTGCCTTTATAGGAGAAAAAAAAATCAGGAAGGTTATCAGTTAAATTCAGGCTGTCCTCTATTGTGAGTCTCATCAGGAACACATGGCATTTTTTTCCTGGGGACTTGGGATCCAAACTCAGAATATTTTGTTTGCAAGGCAAGGCCTTAAATGCTGAGCCTCTCTCCAGTCCAAGTTTATGTTCAGTTTTGAGACGCTGTACTTGTGCTCATTCACATTAACATATTTGATGAAGATGGAAAATCAAAGAATTATGTGTCTTTATCAAATCTTCCAAATTTTTTCAGAGAAAACATCCTACTGAACAAGGTCATTGCTGAGTAGAATATTTTTGGTGGCCCACAAAGTATATGACTTTCCCTGTGTTTTTCATCTTACAAGGGAATACAATCACCATTCACTGTTCTTTTCATGAGTGTTTGTAATTTAAACTCAAAACATCATGTGACAACTGTATCCCAATTGGAAGTAAGCTACTATCTCAGTCTAAATTAAGTGTTGAGAGTACATGCTTGAATATTGTCTTCTTCTTATATTCATTCTTGAAATACGAATAGAACTTATTAAATAGTTTACTTATTGCATCAAACCCTGAAGTTGATATTGTTGCTTGTGTTGGTCACAAATTGCCACAGACAAATTCTCTGATATTCCTGGATGGTGTCCACATGGGAGTGACTTTATGATCATATAATTAATAAAAATATTCTTATCAGTGATTCAAATTAAGGTTCTTGTTGATAGTAAAAATAAATTGGTATGTATTATTCACAATGAAGTGTATAAAGTAAATCTGACTCATGTTAAGTGTAGGTATTTTACAGATCCATGAACACAAAAAAATCACACTAACATATACTAAAATCCTAATAATATTTCCATGATACTTTAATTGCATGAGTGTTGAAACAGAAAAAAAAGTTCCTAATATGGCACATCTACTGGTTTCTAAAGGAAATTTTCATCAGTTATTTGTGGCTTATTCCATTTCTCTATTACACTAAAGATACACATTATGATATTATATAATGTCTTCTCCATGAGAATCAGCAAGGCTTTGTAAACTATATTCCAGTAAACTGGAAACTATTGTATTTTTGGCAAAATATTCGTTATACCAAGCAATACTACTGGAAAAGAAGCCTATTCCTATATAAGCGTATTTATATTTGTGAATTTCAAATTAAGAGAAATCTTTATGTGGTCCTTCAGCAATTAACACTGTCACAAAGCAGAACATAGTTTCCACAAAATACTTTAATTAATTCATGTTTTATGTATCTTGTGCCTATATGCCCTCTATAATTAAAAGAAAAGCTTACAAAAAGGGAATAGCCACGAAAAGTTCATCCTGCAATTCAATTTTCCTGTGCAAACCTACATTTAGTGTTCCAAAAACTCTATGATATGATTCTTCTTAATTGGTGTGGCTTCATATACACCTCATCTTTAGTAGAAAATGAAGGTGATTGGCACACAGGATGATGCCATGTCTTCCATATTGCAAATAATGCATAAGTAAATATGGGCCTGCAGTCATCTCATATTCCCATTTCAAATAAATCCTGTGCATTGCCTTTCTGGTTAAACTTTTGTTGCATTTCACCTTGTTGGTTGCTGATAAATGACTATCAAACAGCTTAAGAGAACAAGGGGTTTATTTCCTTACTGACAGTCCAGTTACAGTTCTCAGTCCAGTTTGATGGGAGAGCATGTACCAACACTAGAGACAAGGGAACTGGCCACACCATCACCACATAATGGCTGACATGTGGACAATCTTTACTCACCAGACCAGATTGTCTGGCCATGTGTACATGAGAATGCTAACTCTCTCAACCAGCTCTCCGTAATTTATTCCAGGGCCTAATCTCACCCACCATAGGCTGGGCCTTTCCCATCAGCTAGACAATCTCTTGTAGTTTTGCTCTGAGCTTAACTCAACAATCAATTCTCTACAAATGTGCCCAGAGATCAAACCCTCAACAATCAAGTTGACACCTGTGCCTAACTATGACACTCCACCCCTTATCAACCTAACACAAAAACACAGTACTTTTAAATTGTAACTTTCCCCTTTCCCCACTTCACTGCCCCTGGGACTCACCTCCACCCAGGTAAGCCCCACCCCTGCCCACCCCAAGAACCCCAGGCAGCCCAAGGGACCCAGCTCCTCCCACCATCCAGCTGGAGCTGTGCCAGGCCGTGGAGGACCCCCCTGGCCACTCCCCAGCTCCTACAGGTCAAATAGTGTCCTGGCGCCACCACATCCTCCCGTTCCCCACTCCGCCACCTGTGCAGTCCAGCCAGGACTCACTACGACCTAGATAAGCTCTGCCCCCACCCAACCCCAAAACCCCAGGCCAAATAATTCAGTTCAATGAAAAATGCACAGAAATTGAAAGAAGGTCTTAAGAGTTAAAACGACGATGCCCAAGTCAAAGTGCAAATCAATACCCAAGTAAACAAATATCCGACTGAAGGAATTAAGCCCATAATGATAGACTTCAACCAGAACAAACCCACGGAAAATGGCCAAGAAAGCCTGACCCAGGATAACGACTTTCAAAACATGATCATTACCATGTTCAATACTATGAAAGAGGAAATCCGGGAGGAATTAAATAACCACATCAATCGCTTTGAAGAGGAAAGCAACAGATACTTGGAGGAGTTGAGAAAAACAGTGCAAGAAACAAAACGAGCATAGAGTAGTTAAAACAGACTCAAGCAGAGTTCAAAACTGCACTAAAAGAAGTTATCTCCAACCCAGAACTCAACAGAGAGTCTTATCAACAGAACTAATGAAGCAGAAAACAATTTCAGACCTTGAAGACAAAGTGGGAGTATTAACCAGCTCAATGGAAGAGGTTGTTAAAGCTAAAAAGATACTCGAGAGAAACATTCAAGAGTTATGGGACACCCTGAAGAAGCCTAACATGCATATTCATGGAATACCGAGCAAGAATCTCAAAATACCACCCCTGAGGAAATTTTTCAAACGATCATCAAGGAAAACTTTCCTCATCTAAAAAAAGAGAGGCCCATCCATACACAAGAGGCATTCCGCATCGCAAACAGATATGACCAAAATAGAAACTCGCCATGGCAAATAATAGTTAAAACACTCCACATTCAAGATAAAGAAATGGTGCTGAGAGATTCAAGGGGAAAAAAATTACTTTTAAAGGTAAACCTATTAAAATAACAAATGACTTCTCAATGGAAATAGTAAAAGCAAGAAGAGCTTGGAGAGACATACTTCAAGTACTGAATGAGCAAAAATGTCAACCCAGGATGATATACCCAACAAAACTATCCATTATGATCGAGGGAGAAAGAAAAATCTTCCAGCACAAAGACAACTTGAAGGGATACATGTCCACCAAACCAGGCCTTCAAAAATCTATCTATTTCTAATCTATCATTAGAAATGATACTGAAGCTTGAAGAAAAAAACAGACATATCCAGGAGAACAGAAGGGAAGTATAATACAACCAAAACCTAAAAACGAAACAATACACTTACAAAAGCCACTAAACATAATAAATGTCTGGAATTAAAAATAGTTCCTCCATTATAACATTAAATGATAATGGAATTAACTCACCAATCAAGAGACACAGATTACAAACAGGAAACTCATCTCACCACAAAAGATAGGCACGTTCTGAAAATGAAAGGCTGGTCCAAAATTCTCCAAGCTAATGGAACCAGAAAACAGGCAGGGGTAGCCATTAAGGGTTCTGGTAAATGCCACTGGGTCCTTTCATCTCATCGGAGAGAAGGACCCAGAGGAGAGTTTTGCATGCACATTACAGGATGCTCCGGGGATGGGAGGGGGAGGCACTGGGGGATGGGGAGGAAAGGGAAAGGGGATGGGGGCACAGGAAGATAGGGGGTTGGGGGGAGGGAGGGACCAGTGTACCTGTTAAGTTTGTATGAGTGGATATTAAAAAATAAATAAATAAATAAATTGTAACTTTCAATCCTTGTTCCCAAAGGTGTTAAAAGTTATCTTAAAATTTTAAATATATTTAACTTTATTAATTCGAAAAAACCCAAAACTAAAAATTTCTATAATTCAATTTAAAATGTCAGTCATTAAAAGTTCACTTATTAAAATGTTGGAACTGAAAGTTTTTTAAAAAATTTCTTAAATTAAATCAAAATATGTTAAATACTTGAACAAGATAAAATAACAGAAGTATTATAATACAATAAGAAAACATTGTGTTAAAATCAAGTCCAGCAAATCAATTACATCCTATACTTCAAAGTCCATCTTCTGCCACTTATCACGTAGTAAAGATGGTGCAAAGATTCTAGGCATTCCCAGTCTCTGTTTGCAGCTCAAAGTTGTAAAAGTAGTGTTCTTTGAACCAGACTGAATCTCCACTCCCATTCGTCCTCAGCATACATTATCCCAAGGTTCTGGCATCTCCAACACCCTGGGTTCCTCTCTGCAGCTATAAGCTTCACTTTCTCTTGCAGGAACTCTACACTTGCCACTTAGTGGCAAGCTTTAGGTGCTTTCCACAAACACCTCAAATTGTTCACTGAAACCAGTACCACCTGGGGGACACTGCCAGACTCTGAAGTGAGCTCAAAATGCAGTTTGGTCCACTTAGCCACAGCTGCACCAAATCTTGTGCTCTGATGCTGGAAAAGCGTCTTTTAGGCAGCCAAACTTCCAAAGGGTAAGAAACAGCTTTAACCTGGGCTTTTGGCCCCTGAAGGAATCTGGGTTTTCAAACCATGAACTTGCAATACAGTGGTTTTCATGTCTTCCACCATCCGAATGCAAGTCACTATGTTATCCTTCCCTGGTACTCATTTCTCCAACAGCAGCAGATATTCTGCTGCCTGACCTTTCCACATCCAGAGCTTCACGACCACACACAACCCTCCTTTGTCAAGCAAACCAGGCTATCATCTTTAAATTCAACTTCAATAAAGTCCTCAAAGTGGGCCCAAATAATCCACAACTCTCTCACCATTATCATTATCCTAATGGCCTACTAAAGTCTGAAGAATGGTATTTGTAATCCACAAGGTGAAAATCTTCAAGCATTTCCAACTTTGTCCAGCGCAACTGTTCAAAAGCCACAAAATCCACATAGTCAGATTTATCAGCAACACCCCACTCCCAATACCAAATTCTGTTGCAGTTCACCTGCATGGCTGCCAATAAATGACTATCAAACAAGAGAACAAGGAGTTTATTTCCTTATTGACAGTCCAGTTACAGTTCTCAGTTCAGCTTGATGGAAGAGCATACACAAACACTAGGGACAAAGGAATTGGCCACACCATCACCACATAATGGCTGAAGGATGGACAATCCTTATTTGCCAGGCCAGCATGTCTGGCTAAGTGTCCAGAAAGATGCTGACTTCCTCAACTAGCTCTCTGTGATTTATTCCAGGGCCTAATCCCATCCACCATAGGCTGGACTTTCCCCATCAGCTGGAAAATCGCTTGCAGGTTTTCTCTGGGCTTAACTAACCATTAATTCTCTAGAAATGTGCCCAGAGCTCAAACCCTCAATGATCAAGCTGACAGCTGTGCTTACTATGACAACTCTCAATCCTTCATATATGCTAATTCTGGCAAAGATTTCCTAATATTCTATAGCTTGTGTCAGGAGTTTGTTGGCCTGACTGATGAAGTTAAAAAAAAAATAAAGACACAGCCCTTTTCTGACTCGGACCTGGACCCAGACACCATGCTAATCAGGGCAGAATCTCTACTTCTCAGGTAAGGCCTCTAGGCCACACCTCAGTTCTCAAGTTGTCTGAGAACCCCACTTGCCACTCTGCCTTTCTCCCCTGAACTTAGGCCTTGGTGGACTCCCTGCTCCTAGGGAAGGTCCCTAGGCCTCTCTTCAGGCCCAAGATCATCTGCTTGCTCCACTAGCCACTCTGCCTGGACCCCAGACCTGGGCAGACTCCCTCTTCCTTAAAATTCAAGAGAGTCCAGAGAAAACCCAAACAAAGGACTAGAGGACCAACACCATTAATGTTCCCAACATATGGTAGAGAATCATCACATCCAGCTTTAAGAGCAGTAAACTCTTTTTACCTTCCTGTTACTCTCAATAATTAGTCACCATTGTTTGATATTTCCATATATCCCACCCAAAAAACCATACAACTTCAGGCTATACCATTCACCATCATACACTGCCAAGAAAGTAAACCTAAAAAGTAAACTACCATTCTGATCTATAATCCCTGCCTACTAAATCCACTTTAATTTATGTACTAGCAGTTCAGTAGCCTGATCTAGGAAAACACAACAACACCAGACAGGCATATCCAACTCCAAGGCAAACAATAGCAATTATTGCTCAAGTGAAGTGATACTGTCTAATTCATTTCAGCCCAAAACATACAAAAACAAAAAGGACACAAGAGATAAAACAAAAATGCCAAGGTCACAAGAAAAATCCATGAGAAACAAAAACCAAGACGACAAATCTCAAACAAAAAGAATCAACCCCATAATGATGGAATCCAATCAGAACAAATTCACAGAAAATAGCCAAGAAAGCCATACCCAATATAATGATTTTCAAAAACTGATCAAAACAATGAAAGAAGAAATCCGGGAGGAGTTAAGTAACCACATCATCCAGTTTGAACATGAACACAACAGGCAGTTGGATGAGATGAGAAAAGAAGTTGAAGAAACAAAATAGGCATAGAGCAGTTAAAACAATCTCAAGCAGAGTTTAAACTTGAACTAAAAAACAAACTACCTTCAAAACAGAACTCGATAGAGAATCTTATCAGCAGAACTAATGAAGGAGAAAATAGAATATCAGATCTTGAAGACAAAGTAGAAGAACTAACCAGTTCAATCCAAGAGGTTTTTTAAGTGAAAAAAGATACTTGAGAGGAATATTCAAGAGTTATGGGACACCTTGAAGAAGCCTAACATGCACACTCATGGAACACAAGGACAAGAATCCAAAAATACCACACCTGAGGAAAATTTTCAAATTATCATAAAGGAAAACTTTCCACATCTAAAGAAACAGAGGCCATCCAAATACAAGAGGCATTCTGCACCCCAAACAGATATTATCAAAATTGAAACTCACCATGGCAAATAATATTCAAAACACTATACCACAAGATAAAGAGAATGTGCTGAGAGCTTCAAGAGAAAAAATAAGTCATTTTTAAAGATAAACTTATTAAAATAACAAATGATTTTTCAATGGAAACTGTTGGGCCTCATCAAGACCCTGGACAAGGCCTGTTGGAACTTCCTGAGCCTGGCTAGAGTTTCATGATCTGTTTAAGCTGCCTCACCAGCATGGGCGAACCCCACTTGCCACTCTGCACAGCCTTGTGGCTGATTCAATATAGCCTTAGGTAGCAACAGCAACTGGCCCATAGTAATGCCCCTAACGCCCATAATAATCTCATGAGACTACAAATCTCACGAGACTATGTCTTCTACAGTTGGTACTCTTAAACTGCTTAGCTAAGAGGGCCAATCAGCAAAGACCCACGCTAAGACTTATGGGATGTTGGGTGGGGTATATAAGGGCCTGACTGTTGGAATAAAGAGGCTTTTCCTGCTTTGACAGAGCTCCCAGCCTGGTTTGTTTTTCCCCCGGTAGTAAGAGGGGTCAGGGCCAGCGACACTCATCTTCTTGCTCAGCCCCGGGTTGTGCCTGGCTAGACCAGCACTCCCTTCTGCACTAGCTGCCGAGAGCCCGGCAGACTGGTGCCCGTGTGAGACAAAGGCAAACGTGTGAGGCAAAGGCAAACGTGTGAGGCAAAGGCAAACATGTGAGGCAAACGTGTGAGGCAAAGGCAACGGGTAAGGCAACATGTGAGGCAATCGAGTTGAGGGGCTTTGATTCCCCTCGGATGTTCACTGACAGGCTAATCGGTCTTTGGGTGAGTGTACCCCCATAAGTTATGGGGCAGTCTTTTCCCAAACCTGACCCCACACTAGACTCGCTCAGAGTTTTACTTAAGAGTTGGGGTCTTGGGGCTGGAGAGATGGCTCAGGGTTTAAGCCTCTGTCTTGCAGGCAGAAGGTCCTGAGTTCAGATCCTAGACCCCACGTACAGATGCTGGGCGGAAGCGGCGGCGGCTTGCGTTTCCGGTCCTTGTAGGGTGAAGCCTGTGAATCCCAGGGCAGAGTAAACAAGGAGGAGGTGGAGGCAGTCCATGGTGGTTCCGGAATTTGCCCATGGTTCTACACACACACACACACACACACACATACATACACATACATACACACATGTGGACACATGCATACACGCACAATTGAATTAATAATGAAAAAAATTAAAAAAAAGAGTCGGGGTCTTGCCCTTACTGATGCTCCAGCTTTTCAAGCTTAGGGCTACTACTTAAGATTGCTCCATGGCTACCTGAGAGCAATCTCTTTGATTGGGAGACATGGGATCAAGTTGAGGGGTATCCGGCGAGCCCAGGTAGAAGAGGGGGAGATCTCACCCTTGGGAGTTCTACCTACCATCTCCGCCCTTAAGGGTGTTTTCCCCCAAAACCACCAAAGAAAGGCTGGATCCAGCCCAGAGAGACTTTTAGGAGGGAATCCACTGACCCCTCTCTGGACTCTTGGCAGTGCTTCATGGCCTCAAGACCACCACTCTTCTGGCCATGATCAGTTCAGCACTCCAATAAATCCTCTGTCCACTCCCCCACCATATCCCCCGGGGGGTGGGTTTACGGAGTTGTTTCCTGCTAACATTAATCCTGGTGGGAACGCCCTGCTAACAAATGTTGCACCGAAAAGGGAGCGAAATCAGGCCGCCCAACCACCTATCCCAATCACTTTTGGGATGTTTGCTGGTAACAATGATCAATTTTCAACTGGGCTACAGCAGGTGGCTATCCCTGATCCCTATAGAGACCAAATTAGGAGACTGGGAATGAATTCATGGAAGAGATTAGAGCAAGGCCCCACTGAGCCCCCTATCACAGGCATGATACAAGAGGCCAATGAAGATTTGGGCACTTTCATAGAAAGGGTAGAAAAGTCTTGCCAGAAAACTTCCCCCTGGCCCTCTCCAGGAACAGTTTGCTAGAATCCTAGTTTGGGAGGGGATGAACTATGACCATAAAATAGACTGCGCTGGACTAAAAGATCACTCTATGTCCAGATGGATCATAGCCAGCAAAGATGTGGGATCCACTTCCCACCAAGCTAGAACCATGGCCTCTGCCATGCAAAAATTATTGAGTGGATGCTTCCGCTGGGGACTCTCCAGCAGAGGCTCCCGTGGATTCCCCCTATTCCTTCTGGTTATTTTTTTTACTGTTTTTTCTCTATTCTCCTACATCTTGGTGACATTGAGAAATTCACCTTCTCTATCTCCTCTACCAATTTTGAGGGGCCTGATTTGAGATTCGAGTGGACCGTATTGCCCCAAGGCATGGCTAACAGTCCTCCCATTTGCCAGTACTATCTGTCCCAGATTTTTGCCTCTTTGAGAGAACAACATGATTCGTTATTTTATATTTATATGGATGACATTATTTTAGGATCTCCTCATCCTTAGAAGCTTAAGAAGATTACTGGTAAATGTCTTGCCATCTTAGAGGCCTATAATTTTAAGGTTTCAAATGATAAGGTACAAACAATTCCTCCTTTTAAGATTTTGGGGCTGCCACCATCCAGCCGGAGCCGGGCAGGGCGTGGGAGGAGGACACCCCCTCTGTGCCCGGGCCGCGCCCCAGCTCCCGCAGGTTAAAGAGCGCCCCGCGGATGCCCCATCCTCCCTCCCCCCACTCCGCCACCTGGGACGCTCGCGCGGTCCAGCCGGGCCTCACTGCGACCTAGGTAAGCTCTGTCCCTGCCCACCCCCAGAACCCCAGGCCAAATAATTCAGTTTAGTGAAAAATGCACAGAAATTGAAAGAAAATCTTAAGAGTTAAAACGACAATGCCAAAGTCAAAGTGCAAATCCATGAGAAACAACACTCAAGTAAACAAATCTCCCACTGAAGGAATTAATCCCATAATGTTAGAATCCAACCAGAACAAACCCATGGAAAATGGCCATGAAAGCCTGACCCAGGATAACGACCTTCAAAATATTATCATTACCATGTTCAATACTATGAAAGAGGAAATCCGGGAGGAATTAAATAATCGAATCAATTGCTTTGAAGAGGAACATAACAGACACTTGGAGGAGTTGAGAAAAACAGTGCAAGAAACAAAAACTGGCATAGAGCAGTTAAAGCAGACTCAAGCAGAGTTTAAAACTGAGCTAAAAGACAAGTTATCTTCAACCCAGAACTCCACAGAGAGTCTTATCACCAGAAGTAACGAAGCAGAAAACAGAATTTCAGACCTTGAAGATAAAGTGGGAGTATTAACCAGCTCAATGGAAGAGGTTGTTAAAGCCAAAAAGATACTTGAGAGAAATATGCAGGAGATATGGGACACCCTGAAGAAGCCAAACATGCATATTCATGGAATACCAGAGCAAGAATCTCAAAATACCACCCTGAGGAAATTTTTCAAACGATCATCAAGGAAAACTTTCCATCTAAAAAAAGAGAGGCCTATCCATATACAAGAGGCATTCCACACCCCAAACAGATATGACCCAAAACAGAAGCTCGCCACGGCAAATAATAGTCAAAACACTCCACATTCAAGATAAAGAACTGGTGCTGAGAGCTTCAAGGGAGAAAAAACAAGTCACTTTTAAAGGGAAACCTATTAAAATAACAAATGACTTCTCAGTCAAAACAGTAAAAGCAAGAAGAGCTTTGAGAGACATACTTTAAGTATTGAATGAGCAAAAATGTCAACCCAGGCTGATTTACCCTGCAAAACTATCCGTCATGATCGAGGGAGAAAGAAAAATCTTCCAGCACAAAGACAACTTTAAGGGATACATGTCCACCAAACCAGGCCTTCAAAAAATGCTAGAAATGATACTCAAGCTTGAAGAAAAAAACAGGCATATCCAGCAGAACAGAAGGCAAGTATAACACCATTAAAAGCTAAGCAATATACAAAAACTACTAAACACAATAAATGTCTGGAATTAAAAATAGCTTCTCCATTATAACACTAAATGTTAATGGAATTAACTCACCGATCAAGAGACACAGATTACAAACTAGGATTAAAAATCACAATCCATCAATCTGCTGCCTACAGGAAACCCATCTCACCTTAAAAGATAGGCACGCTGTAAATATAAAAGGCTGGTCAACAATTCTACAAGCTAATGGAAGCAGAAAACAGGCAGGAGTAGCCATTATGTTATCAGACAAAGTGGACTTCAAACCAAAGAAAATTATAAGAGACACGGATGGATACTACATTTTAGTCACAGGTACAATTCACCAGGAAGACTTCACATATATGCACTCAATACGGGCCCCTCCACATTCATTAAGAAAACCCTACAGCGTCTAAAGCAAGAAATCAACCCCCAAACGATAATTCTTGGGGACTTCAACACCGCCCTCTCAACATGGGATAGATCAACAGGTCAAAGGCTTAACAGAGACACTTTGGAACTTAATCAAACCCTGAAAGAAATGGACCTTACAGATCTCTATCGAACTTTTCATCCATACACCAAAGAATACACACTTTTCTGAGCAGCACATGGAACTTTCTCCAAAATAGATCACATACTGGGCCACAAAACGAATCTACACATATACAAGAAAGTTGAAATTCTAACCTGTGCCCTGTCAGACAACCATGGCCTAAAGCTGGACATCCACAACACATGAAACAAGAGAAAATACACTAACTCCTGGAAACTTAACACTATGATGCTGAATGAGAACTGGATCCAGGAAGAAATTAAAAAGGAAATTCAAGATTTCCTGAAAGTGAATGATAACAAAAATACAACTTACAAAATCTCTGGGACACAATGAAAGCTGTTCTAAGAGGTAAGTTCATAGCTCTTAATGCCTACATCAAAAAAATGGAAACATCAGAAATAAACAACTTAACAATGCAGCTTAAAGCTTTAGAAAAACTAGAGCAATCTGATCCCAAAAGTAGTAGAAGAGAGGAGATTAGCAAAATAAGGGGAGAAATATCTGAAATCGAGATTAAGAAAACGATAGAAAAAAATCAACCAGTCAAAAAGCTGGTTCTTTGAAAAAATCAATAAGATTGATACACCCCTAGCTAAATTAACCATAAGCAAGAGAGAGAAAACCCAAATTAACAGAATTAGAAATGAACATGGAGCTATCACTACGGATACCCAAGAAATCCAGAGAATTAAAACATCATATTTCAAAAACTTGTACTCTGTGAAGTTTGACAACACAAAAGAGATGGATGAATTTCTAAGTAAACAAAACCTACCTAAATTGAATCAGGAAGTTGTGAATTATTTTAAATAGTCCTATAACATACAAGGAAATTGAAGAAGTAATCTCGAATCTTCCCACCAAAAAATATCCTTGGCCAGATAGATTCAGCACAGAATTCTACCAGACATTTAAGGAGTTAATGATACCAATATTACTTAAACTGTTCCATCAAGTAGCAAAGGAAGGAACACTACGAAATTCCTTCTATGAAGCTAATATCGTCTTAATTCCAAAACATAATAAAGATTCACTTAAAAAAGAAAACTATAGGCCAATCTCTCTGATAAACACAGATGCAAAGATTCTCAACAAAGTTTTAGCAAATCGGATTCAAAAACATATCAAAAAGATCATTCACGGGGACCAAGTAGGCTTCATCCCCGGCACACAAGGTTGGTTCAACATATGCAAATCAATAAATGTAATTCATCATGTAAACCAGTCCAAAGTCCAAGACCACATGATACTCTGGATAGATGCAGAAAAAGCCTTTGACAAAATCCAACAGCCTTTTATGATCAAAACGCTAGAGACTGTAGGAATGAAAGGAACCTTTATCAATATAATAAAAGCTGTATACAACAAGCCCACAGCAAGGATTATGCTCAGTGGGGAACAATTGGAATCATTCCCACTTCGATCAGGAACTAGACAAGGCTGTCCACTTTTGCCAATTCTATTCAATATTGTACTTGAAGTCTTAGCTGAAACCATAAGACAAGAAAGGGACATAAGAGGGATTCAAATCGGCAAGGAAGACGTCAAGCTATCCCTATTTGCAGATGACATGATCTTATACCTGAGGGATCCCAAAAACTCCACCAGGAAGCTCCTGGAACTCATTGAGAAGTTCAGCAGGGTGGCAGGATACAAAATAAATGTGCAAAAATCAGAGGCTTTCCTATATGCCCAGAATGAAAGAAGTGAAAAAGCCTTGAGAGAAACAATCCCATTTACTATAGCCCCTAAAAAAATGAAATACCTTGGTATAAACCTAACCAAGGAGGTAAAAGACCTTTACAATGAAAACTTTAAAACCCTAAAGAAAGAAATTGCAGAAGACACCAGAAGGTGGAAAGACCTCCCATGTTCCTGGATTGGTAGAATCAACATTGTAAAAATGACCATCCTACCAAAGGCAATATACAAATTCAATGCTATACCAATTAAAATCCCAAAGCAATTCTTTAAAGAAGTTGACCAAATAATCTCAAAATGCATATGGAGGCACAAAAGACCTAGGATAGCAAAGACAATCCTGAGTAACAAAAACACTGCTGGAGGTATTACCATACCAAACCTTAGTCTATACTACAAATCCATAGTTATAAAAACTGCCTGGTACTGGCTCCAAAAGAGACACACAGATCAATGGATAAGGGTTGAAGACCCAGATATAAGCCCTCAAAAATACAGCCATTTGGTCTTTGACAAAAAGGCCCAAAGAATCCAATGGAAAAAGAACAGCATCTTCAACAAATGGTGCTGGCAAAACTGGATCTCCACATGCAGAAGATTAAAGCTGGACCCATACTTGTCACCATGTACAAGACTTAATTCCAAATGGATCAAGGACCTTGATTTAAGGCCAGAGACTTTAAAAACCATAGTTGAAAGGATAGAGAACTCCCTCGAGCTGATTAGGCTAGGCCAACATTTCCTAAACAGACATCCAATGGCACAGTCACTGCTACCAACTTTCAACAGTTGGGATCTTGTGAAATTAAAGAGCTGCTGTTCAGATAAAGAGATTGTAACACGAGCTCAAAAGCAACCCACAGAATGGGAGAAAATCTTCACTAACCACATATCTGATAGAGCTCTACTGTCCAGAGTGCACAAAGAACTTAGAAAACTAAACACCAAGGAAACCAATGGCCCAATTAAAAAATGGGCCCTGGAACTTAAAAGAAACTTTACCAGGGATGAAATTAAAATGTCTAACAAATATCTGAAAAAATGCTCCACTTCCTTAGCCATCAGGGAAATGCAAATCAAAACTTCCCTGAGATATCATCTCACCCCGGTCAGGATGGCAAAAATCCACAATACAAACAACGACAAATGCTGGAGAGGATGTGGAGAGAGGGGAACTCTCCTACATTGCTGGTGGGAATGCAGGCTCATACAGCCACTCTGGCGAGCCGTCTGGAGATTCTTAAAGAAATTAAAAATTGAAATGCCATATGACCCTGCTATTCCACTTTTGGGAATAACCCCCCATTCAGCAGAGGTTCCCCTCGATAGCACAAGCTCGACCATGTTCATAGCAGCACTGTTTACAATAGCAAAGTCATGGAATCAACCTAAATGTCCAACAGTTGACGAGTGGATAAGGAAACAGTGGTACATCTATACAATGGAGTACTACTCAGCCATCAAAAATGATGAATTTCTGGAATTTGCTGGGAAATGGATGTCATTAGAAACAATTATATTAAATGAAGTATCCCAAACCCAGAAAATTAAGCGCCGTATGTACTCCCTAATAGGTGGCTCCTAGTACCAAACTCACCCAGCCCACATTGAGACACTCAAAAGTAAACCTGTGTAACACAGTAATTGCAAGAATTATGAACAATAGAGATGGGGTAGGAGGGCCATAACAGAAACAAGGAGAGAGGGGACCATGTTACAGCAGAGAAAATAGGCCTCCATCAAGGTCTGCAAGTATGTAATGAGAAACCTGGTCAAGTTTACAGACGTTCTTTCCTGATCTCACCAGAAGGGGAGGGCATATAGTCTAGCAGATAAAAAGTAATCATTTTGCAAATGGGTGATGGACCCCTCCCTTACTGAGGTTTCCTGCTTTTATTACATCTACCCTTGAATGTGCTATTATAACAAGACTACAGTTTAACAGCTTTTTGTCTCTGGCCAGGGGGTGACATACACTGCCCATCAGGATGGAGTGAAGTGCATTGCAGGAGCAGCAAAACTGCAAAAGAAAATCAACAAACCACAATCCAGAACTTCAGAGACTCTATATCAATCACATAGAACTAGGACAGCCTAATCTCTCCCCATCCTGGAGCTCAGGGACATTTGCGGAAGAGGGGGCAGTATGATTGTAAGAGCAAAAGGATGGGAGGAGCAACGATTTGCAAGATTCTTAACAATAGTTGGGGCCAAAGCAATCATAATGGGACTTTGCATGCCCTGCGCAATGTCCAGCGCACTGTTGCCCTCATAAAGTCTAGCATCTGTTAAGGGCACCGAGATCCCTGGAGGCAAGTGATTGACAGCCATAGTAGTGATCTTATGCTTAAGGGGAACAAGAGAAAGGGCTTATGGAAATGCCACTGGGTCCTTATATGTCATCGGAGAGTAGGACCCAGTGGAGAGTCAGGCGTACACAATAAAGGACTCTCTGGGAATTGGGGGGGAGGCACTGAGGGATGGGGAGGGAGAGGAGGGGGAGGAGAGGGTTCGGGGGGAGGAGAGGGGAGGGAGGGAACTGGTAAAAAAAATTTAAAATGTATAATTACATTTTTAATAAAAAAATACTTTAAAAAAAAGAAAAAAAAAAAAGAAGTCACTGCAGACCGATGCTTAAGCATGGAACATACAAACATTCTGTCAGTGTTTCATTTAGCATTTACACATGTAAGTCAGTAATAGCTGCACTGTTGAACATTTTGTAAAACTTAATCATCACATCAGTATAGTCTGTGGATCCTATTATAATCATTTGACCATATTTGTAATTGCTTTTATACTGTGCTGTGTTGACTCCCAACATTTCTGCACATGAAAGATATCAATGACAGGCATGATTGATGCCTATAGTCCCAACACTTGGGAGACAAAAGCTTAGGAACATTCATATATAATCTAGTTTACGCAGTGAGACCTTGGAAAGAGAAAGAAGAGAGAGAGTAGTCTCATTCTATAATAAAGCAAATGATTGAACAATTGGTGAGCATTGTATCATATTAAAAAGTGAACTTTAAATAAATCATTCTTTGAAACATGGTCTTCTGGCAGTTAAATCCCTGAAGTTCTTCCTGGTATTTAAACACAATTTTTACATTTCAGCTTTTTTTTCCTATCCTCTTGAGCACACATACAGAATAATCTATCTTCTGTGTAGCACACAGATAGCCATCATGACCGCTCCTGTGAATACTAATCTTCCCTCCCTCCTCCCTCCCTCCCTCCCTTCCTCCCTCCCTCTCTCCTTCCCTCTCTCTTTCCCTTTCTCTCTCCCTCTCTCCTTCCCTTTCTCCTTCCCTCCCTCTTTCCCTTTCTTCCTTCTATATTGGTACATGAGGCTTTGTAGCATAAATATAATTCAGTGATTCCAAAGCAATGCCTTATAGTTCTGTAATGTTAATCTGATAACAATATCAATCTGTCATTTTTCCATGGGATCTGGGAATCTGAACTCAGATCATTTTGCTTGTAAGTTAAAGGCTTTGACCACTGAAACATTTCTCCTTCTCTGAACTTGATGGTTTTAAAAGTCAGATATTTGGTGCTGGGGAGGTAGCTCAGTTGGTGAAGTGCTTGCTGTTCAAGCATGAACTATAGCTTGGATCTTCAGCATTCATATGAAAAAGCTGATTGCTTGGCCCTCAACTGTACATCTAAACTCCTTTTCTCAAGGATCAGGAAACATCACAGAAGAGGGAGCAGAAAGAATACAAAGACTACCCTCAGCCTTAATGAGAGGAGACTATCACACAGGAGGGGCCTAATTGATGCTAATGTACATGAAAGAAAGCAAAAGGACTTGAATACAGGAAGAAGACTAGAAGGAAGGTTGGGATGGAGAAGGAGGAAATTCACAGAGATAAAAGTGAATGGATGGTTTTTTATACTTTTATGGAAAATTCAAAGAGTAAAACTCACCAAGAAAGTTTAAAGAAATACAGGACAAGTACTATGGCACATGCTGTAACCACAGTGCTGGGGAGGAAACAGGAGTATTCTTGGTGCTTGCTGGCTGGTTATTTCAGCTGAGTTGGTGAGCTCTAGTTTCAACAGGAGATTCTGTGTCTAACAATGAAGCGAAGGACTGACCCAGTGTTCAACGTGCCTTCTGCACAAGCAAAAGACCTAGAGTTTGGATTTCCAGATCTCATGTAAAATGCTGGGCAGTTGTGCCACATTAATTCCAGCCTCGGAAGCCTGGGAATTGCCTGAGCAAAGTGTCTAGCCAGACCAACTTTTTCAGAAAGTTCTGGGCTTACAATGGTTTTCCTATACTAAAGGGGAACACAAAAAAAGAGCTCTAGGCAATGCTACTGAGTCCTTACACCTCATCAGAGAGGAGGACCCAGAGGGAAGTTTGACAGACACACTAAAGGATGCTCCAGGGATGGGGGGGGGGCATTAGAAGAAGGAGAGATAAGGAGGAAAGGAAAAGGAAAAGGGGGTAGGTAGTGGGAGAGGGAGTCCAGGGAGGGGAGGAGGGAGGAAGGGGAATGGGCTACTTATCAACTTTGTAGGGTAGAAAAAAAAGGAAGTTCTGGGCTTAATCAGATTGAGAATCATTCCCTTTATCAGCCCCAGGTCTCTGCATACATGTACACAGGTGCACCCATGCATATGCTACACAAGTCCCAGAAGAATGAGTACAAGATACCAGTAGAGATGTGCAGCTGAGTGCTCCAGGAAAGGATCCTTTTTGAGCCCCCTGGATTCAGAGGCTTTCTCCATCAGCACCTTCACTTGGCCTTTCTGTGGATCACAAGTCTGTCTTACCAATATTGTATGAAGATAAGTAGTTGTTAGATTTATACTCCAGCCTTACCTTGAATAATCTCAACTTGAAATAACTTTTCAAAAAAGGGATTAAACAATCCGTTTTCAAAATAAGAGGGTGCTTAGAGGTCCCAGGTGGGCATCTTTTTATTATTTATTATTTATTTAATCGTGCATGTATGCATGTGTGTATGTGTAGAACCACTGATGAATTCGGGAACCACCATGGACAGCCTTCACTCACTTGTTTACTCTGCCCCGGGATTCACAGGCTCTGCCCTACCAGGACCAGAAACGCAGGCTGCCCCCACTTCTGCCGGGCGTCTATACGTGGGGTCTAGGATCCGAACTCAGGACCTTCCGCCTGCAAGGCAGAGGCTTAACCCGTGAGCCACCTCTCCAGCCCAGGTGGGCATTTTGTTAGGATGGATTTAGTTGGAGATTGAGGGGGATGAGGTGGATGATAGTCTCCAACATCATCCAAGGAAGCAACATTCCACATGGAGAAATAGGATATCGTCCAGCCCTAGAAAACTATCCCGGGGCTGGAGAGGTGGCTCAGGGGTTAAGCCTCTGCCTTGCAGGCGGATGATCCTGAGTTCAGATCCTAGACCCCACGTATAGACGCCAGGCGGAAGCGGGGGCAGCCTGCGTTTCTGGTCCTGGTAGGGCGGAACATGTGAATCCCGGGGCAGAGTAAACAGGAGGAGGTGGAGGCAGTCCATGGTGGTTCCCGAATTCGTCCGTGGTTCTACACACACGCGCACACACACATACATATACACACGCGAACACATGCACAATTGAATAAATAAAAAATAAATAAAAAAAAAGAAAACTCCTATCTCTTCTTGGTAGTGGATTCGGCCATTGCAATTAGTTTGTTTTCTGTTCATTTTACATTGAAGAATTGTCAAGGCTTCAGAGAAGTTGCAGAAGCAGTGGACTGAACACTTTATTTTTACCTCCACATGCCAGGTGTGAGGATATGGGAACCTCTCTGTATTTGTACATATATAGTTCATCAAACACAAGTGAGTTGGTTGCAGACTTCCTATGCCACTTACTCTTCCACTGCTGTTATGAATACATGACCAAAAACTTAGGGATATAGGGGGTTTATTCTTGGTTTATAGTTTCGTATTGTAGGGAAATTCATACTAATATCAGGAACTGAGTGAACTAGGCACATCATAACTCCAGGATGAGCTGAGAGAAGAATATACCTTTCAACTTGTTTGTCTGCTAGTCTATCAAAATATTGAACCAGCTTTTTCCATCTTATCTACCTGCCCAATGAATGGTCTCATGAACTGTGGTTTGGGTGATGGAGGAACACCTGACATAACCAAGAATAATATTCGGGAAGCTAAAAGTCCTTGGTAACCACTCTGAAGCTGAGAAACAACTTCCTAGCAAAAATTTCCCAGTAACAGCTCTCAAACTGAAAAATAAGTTGTGATCTGGAAAGCACCCATCCCAAATCAGCCCCAAAATGATTATTTAGCTTTAGCTATGCAGAATGAGAATCTCTCCATTATTCCTAAATTTGCTTAAAATCTACACTGCTTCCTCACCCCAGTGTGGCAGTTGCTAAACTTTCTCCCACCTTTCTTTTTTTTAGAAATTTATTTAATTTCTAGTTTTACAAGCATATTGAGTACTAATCCATCATTCCCTTCCATCTTCCTTACTTCCCTCATCAATCCATTCCATTCCCTCCCACCCTCCTGCCTGACCACTTATACAGAATCCAGTGTTCCCCCTGGCTTGTCTACTCTTGTGGGGGTTCAGACCTCTGTGGCTTACCAAGTTGCCTCTTCTGGGGCCACCCCACTGATAAGAGCATTTCTCTTCACTCATCCAGCTCTAGTCCCCAAAGTTTCTGCTGCGTGTTCTTATCTCTCTTCAGTTTCTCATACTCTATGGGGGTATGTTGGTATTTCAGTCTTTATGCAGGTCCCAAAAGGACAAGTCTCTGTAGTGAGTTCCTAAATGCAATAGTCTTGCCTTGAATGGAGTGTCTTGTCCAACTGTGGACATTTCAATCTTTAGGTTATTACAGTCTTACCACCCTGCTTCCAAAAGGTTCCCTAAGCCTTAGGATGTGGAGAGATTTGGATGGCCTGATTCTGGGTGAGCGTTGCCATGTCACTAGTAATCTGCATTATGGCTGGCCATTGTCCACTTCACTGCTCTTCTACTGGCCTAGGTACCATTGTGTCAGGGTGTTGAGATTCACTACCCGTTTTGTAGAAGATTTTTTTTTGTCTTTTCATTTTTTTAATATTTATTTATTTTTTCACTCATACAAACTTGATAGGTACTCCATTCCCCTCCCTCTCTCCACCCCTCCCTGGATCCCGTTGCTCCCTCCCCCCTTTTCCCCTAGCTTTCCTCCCCTCTTTCTCCAGTTTCCCCACATCCCTAGAGCATCTTTTAGTGTGCATGTCAAACTTCCCTCTGGGTCCTCCTCTCTGATGAGGTATAAGGATTCAGTAGCATTTCCTAGAGTACTTGTTTGTGTTCCCCTTTTATGGGAACACTGTTGTGGCTGTTAATCCCTTGCTTAAAAGTAACTTTACCAGGGTTAATCCCTAACTTAAAAGAAACTTTACCAGGGATGAAATTGAAATGTCTAACAAATATCTTAAAAAATGCTCCACATTCTTAGCTATCAGAGAAATGCATATCAAAACTTCCCTGAGATATCATCTCACCCTGGTCAGGATGGCAAAAATCCACAATACAAACAACACCAATTGCTGGAGAGGATGTAGCGAGAAGGGAACTCTCCTACATTGCTGGTGGGAATGTGAGCTTATACAACCACTCTGACAAGCTGTCTTAAAAAAGTTAAAGATTGAAATGTCTTTTGCAGAAGATTTCTAAGCTGAGTACTAAGTGCTCTTCAAATCCATGAGTATAATAGTATAATAGTATTTAAAAAATAATAGTATTTTTTAAATTTAAAGTGTTTTATTTTTTCTCCAGAGCAGGTTTACCTTTCATTCCCTTCTTTGGCTTAATAAAAGGTTGGTCTGATGTGTGGACATAGGTTTTTCATATCTTTGTCCTTTTCTCCCCTAGTTTCCTAGTGTGGAGCTCTTTAGGAAAGAAATGCTTTGAGTGAGGATACTCCCCCAAAAATGTCCCGTCCCTATCCAGTACTTACCATTCTGCAGTCTAATCTCTTACCTTGCCCTCCAGATTACTTGAAGTTGGTAGCTGTCTTTGGGAACTGAGATGGCATGGCCAGGATGACTCCCTGGTGGATGCCAAAATTGTAGGGTTTAACCTGAGTCTGTGACTGCTGTTTGGGGTAAGGCTCTACTCTTTCTTGCTCTGTGACTCATTATCCAACGTTTTCAGTGACTCCTACGAGCCTTTCTGCCCTCTGAACTGCTCACAGGCTGAACAACTACTAGTATGTAACATGAAGACCTATAGCTTTTGTGACATTTGTCCACATAAGCTGACAGGGGTGTGAATTGACCTCTTATCAGCTAATCTTTTGTTATCCCCCACTTCCCTTTTCTATCACTCCCAACTTCCAGAAATGTTTCCTTTCTATTCATTGCTTCCATGTAAGCCAGTGGTCAAACCATTCTTCTTTTTTTTTTTAAACATTTTTTATTATTATTTCTGCTCATACAAACTTAATAGGTACACCAGTTCCCTCCCCCTCCTCTTGCCCCCGAACCCCCTGCTCCCCCTCCCTCCCTCCCCATCTCCCAGCACCTCCCCCCCAATTCCCAGAGATTCCTTTATTGTGTATGCCTAACTCTCCTCTTGGTCCTCTTTTCCAATGACATAAAAGGACCCAGTGGCATTTCCCTGAACCCTTTCTCGTGTTCCCCTTAAGCATAGGAACACTTCTGTGGCCATCAATCCCTTGCCTCCAAGGATCATGGTGCCTTTAGCCGGTGTTAGACTTTGTGAGATCAATAGTGTGACGGACATGGCGCAGGGCATGCAAAGTCCTATTATGATTGCTTCAGCCCTATCTAGTGTGGAGACTCTTCAAATCATTGCTCCCCCCATCCTTTTGCTCTTACAATCTTTCCGCCCCCTCTTCCGCAGATGTCCCTGAGCTTCAGGATGGGGGGAGATTAGGCTGGCTTAGTTCTATGTGGATGATATAGAGTCTCTCAAGTTCTGATTGTGGTTTGTTGATTTTCTTTTGCAGTTTTGCTGCTCCTGCAATGCCCTTCACTCCAAACTGATGGGCACTGTATGTCACCCCCTGGTCAGAGACAAAAAAAACTGTTAAACTGGAGTCTTGTTATAATAGCACATTCAAGGGTAGATGTAATAAAAGCAGTAAACCTCGGTGAGGGAGGGATCAGTCACCCATTTGCAAAATGATCTCTTTTCATCTGCCAGACTATATGCCCTCCCCTTCTGGTGAGATCATACCCCCTCAGTTGTACATGATCAGGAACGAACGTCGGTGAACTTAACCAGGTGTCACATTACTTACTTGCATTCCTTGGAGGTCGATTTTCTCTGATGTAACATGGTCCCCTCTCTCCATGTGTCTGGTGTGGCCCTCCAACCCCATCCCTCCTGTTCACAATCCTTGCAATTACCGTATTACATAGGTTTACCCTTGAGTGTCTCAATGTGGGCTGGGTGAGTTTGTTACTAGGAGCCACCTATTAGGGAGTACATATGGCGCTTAACTTTCTGGGATTGGGATACTTCACTTAATATAATTGTTTCTAATGACATCCATTTCCCAGCAAATTCCAGTAATTCATCATTTTTGATGGCTGAGTAGTACTCCATTGTATAGATGTACCACTGTTTCCTTATCCACTCGTCAACTGTTGGACATTTAGGTTGATTCCATGACTTTGCTATTGTAAACAGTGCTGCTATGAACATAGTCGTGCTTGTGCTATCGAGGCAAACCTCTGCTGCATGGGGGGTTATTCCCAAAAGTGGAATAGCAGGGTCATATGGCATTTCAATCTTTAATTTCTTTAAGAATCTGCAGACAGCTCGCCAGAATGGCTGTATGAGCCTGCATTCCCACCAGCAATGTAGGAGAGTTCCCCTCTCTCCACATTCTCTCCAGCACTTGTTGTTGTTTGTATTGTGGATTTTTGCCATCCTGACCGGGGTGAGATGATATCTCAGGGAGGTTTTGATTTGCATTTACCTGATGGCTAAAGAAGTGGAGCATTTTTTAAGATATTTGTTAGACATTTTAATTTCATCTCTGGTAAAATTTCTTTGAAGTTCCAGGGCCCATTTTTTAATTGGGCCATTGTTTTCCTTGGAGTTTAATTTTCTAAGTTCTTTGTGCACTCTGGAGAGTAGAGCTCTATCAGATATGTGGTTAGTGAAGATTTTCTCCCATTCTGTGGGTTGCTTTTGAGCTCGTGTGACAATCTCTTTATCTGAACAGAAGCTCTTTAATTTCACAAGATCCCAACTGTTGAGAGTTGGTAGCAGTGACTGTGCCATTGGATGTCTGTTTAGGAAATGTTGGCCTAACCCAATCAGGTCAAGGGAGTTTCCCATCCGTTCAGTTATGATTTTTATAGTCTCTGGCCTGATATCAAGGTCCTTGATCCATTTGAAATTAAGTCTTGTACATGGTGACAAGTATGGGTCCAGCTTTAATCTTCTGCATGTGGAGATCCAGTTTTGCCAGCACCATTTGTTGAAGATGCTGTTCTTTTTCCATCGAATTCTTTGGGCCCCTTTGTCAAAGATCAAATGGCTGCATTTTTGTGGGCTTATATCTGGGTCCTCAACCCTTATGCATTGATCTGTGTGTCTCTTTTGGAGCCAGTACCAGGCTGTTTTTATAACTATGGATTTGTAGTATAGACTAAGGTTTGGTATGGTAATACCTCCAGCAGTGTTTTTGTTACTCAGGCTTGTCTTTGCTATCCTAGGTCTTTTGTGTCTCCATATGAATTTTGAGATTAATTGGTCAACTTCTTTAAAGAATTGCTTTGGGATTTTAATTGGTATAGCATTGAATTTGTATATTGCCTTTGGTAGGATGGTCATTTTTACGATGTTGATTCTGCCAATCCAGGAGCATGGGAGGTCTTTCCACCTTCTGATGTCTTCAGCAATTTCTTTCTTTAGGGTTTTAAAGTTTTCATTGTAAAGGTCTTTTACCTCCTTGGTTAGGTTTATACCAAGGTATTTCATTTTTTTAGGGGCTATAGTAAATGGGATTGTTTCTCTCAGGGCTTTTTCACTTCTTTCATTCTAGGCATATAGGAAGGCCTCTGATTTTTGCACATTTATTTTGTATCCTGCCACCCTGCTGAACTTCTCAATGAGTTCCAGGAGCTTCCTGGTGGAGTTTTTGGGATCCATCAGGTATAAGATCAAGTCATCTGCAAATAGGGATAGCTTCACTTCTTCCTTGCTGATTTGAATCCCTTTTATGTCCCTTTCTTCTCTTATGGCTTCAGCTAAGACTTCAAGTACAATATTGAATAGAAGTGGTGAGAGTGGATAGCCTTGTCTAGTTCCTGATCGAAGTGGGAATGTTTCCAATTGTTCCCCATTGAGCATAATCCTTGCTGTGGACTTGTTGTATACAGCTTTTATTATATTGATAAAGGTTCCTTCCATTCCTACTGTCTCTAGCATTTTGATCATAAAAGGCTGTTGGATTTTGTCAAAGGCTTTTTCTGCGTCTATCGAGAGTATCATGTGGTCTTGGACTTTGGACTGGTTTACATGATGAATTACATTTATTGATTTTCGTATGTTGAACCAACCTTGCGTGCCGGGGATGAAGCCTACTTGGTCCCTGTGAATGATCTTTTTGATATGTTTTTGAATCCGATTTGCTAAGACTTTGTTGAGAATCTTTGCATCTGTGTTCATCAGGGAGATCAGCCTATAGTTTTCTTTTTTTTTTTTTTTATGATGTAGAGACATTTATTGGAGGTTCATGGAACTGGTTCACATGGATCAGAGGTAGGGACTGTCACTTCCCAGGGGCTGCCTGGGATGTCACTTGCAGTCACTGTGGCCATGAAGCGGTGCTGGAAAAGATGTGAGGAGCCCGAAGTCTGCCTTTCAATACTTCCCAGCTGTGGGCTCAAGAAAGAGTAACTTTGCCCGGGAGGTCTCACCTCCGGCACCTCCACTGCAATGACTGCATTCATACTTTGTTGTTCAGGGGGTATCTCCTCAGGGCCTGTTGTCTGTAAACTTAATCCTGGATCCAACTTCGTGTGGGGCTTGGAGCTGATAAACAGGTAGCAAAGCACACAGGCAGTGACGACAAAGGTCAGAAGGACCACTGCTGCTATGGAGAGGCCCACAAGTGCGCCGACGCTGAGCCACCACATGTAGATGTGCTCGTAGGGGAAGAAGCTGTGCGGGTCGTCGCAGCAGTACTTGTGATCTCGGAAGCCACAGCAAAAGACAGCGGCCGCCTCGCCTCCGGGCCGCGGGCAGCTGAAGCCCCGCACCACCTCCTGCTCGGTGCTCACGTAGCTCGTGCAGGCGCCGCTCATCCTGCCCGGGCCCCAGCGTCCCCTCAGATCACCAGATGGCCGAGAACAGCGAGGAGTGCACGGAGCCCCTGCCCGAACTGCTAAGGGACTCTCCTCCTGGCAGTTCTGTGCGGTACAGGAGACAGGAAAATGATCAGCCTGGGACCACCGAGTACAGTCGTCTAGGGATGATGCACGCGCTGCTTCATTTAACCCGCACAGCAGCCGGAGGACCAGAGACGAGTCCTTCCCCAGGACTCTAAGACCATGGGAGCCTTTCCGCCTCTCAGAACACTCTTTCCTAGTGAGTCTTTTATTTATTACTTTTTTTTTCCTTTCTTTTTTTTTATTAAAAATTTAATTATACATTTTAAAATTTTTTACCAGTTCCCTCCTTCCCCCCTCCTCCCCCCTAACCCCCTCCTCCCCCTCCCCTTCCCCCAGTGCCTCCCCCCCAATTCCCAGAGAGTCCTTTATTGTGTACGCCTGACTCTCCACTGGGTCCTCCTCTCCGATGACATATAAGGACCCAGTGGCATTTCCATAAGCCCTTTCTCTTGTTCCCCTTAAGCATAAGATCACTACTATGGCTGTCAATCCCTTGCCTCCAGGGGTCTCGGTGCCCTTAACAGATGCTAGACTTTATGAGGGCAACAGTGCACTGGACATTGCGCAGGGCATGCAAAGTCCCATTATGATTGCTTTGGCCCCAACTATTGTTGAGAATCTTGCAAATCGTTGCTCCTCCCATCCTTTTGCTCTTACAATCTTACCGCCCCCTCTTCCGCAAATGTCCCTGAGCTCCAGGATGGGGAGAGATTAGGCTGGCCTAGTTCTATGTGATTGATATAGAGTCTCTGAAGTTCTGGATTGTGGTTTGTTGATTCTCTTTTGCAGTTTTGCTGCTCCTGCAATTCCCTTCACTCCATCCTGATGGGCACTGTATGTCACCCCCTGGCCAGAGACAAAAAGCTGTTAAACTGGAGTCTTGTTGTAATAGCACATTCAAGGGTAAATGTAATAAGAGTAGGAAACCTCACTGAGGGAGGGGTCCATCACCCATTTGCAAAATGATTACTTTTTATCTGCTAGACTATATGCCCTCCCCTTCTGGTGAGATCAGGAAAGAACGTCTGTGAACTTTTTTTTTTTTATTAAAAATTTAATTATACATTTTAAAATTTTTTACCAGTTCCCTCCCTCCCCCCTCCTCCCCCTCCCCTTCCCCCAGTGCCTCCCCCCCAATTCCCAGAGAGTCCTTTATTGTGTACGCCTAACTCTCCACTGGGTCCTCCTCTCTGATGACATATAAGGACCCAGTGGCATTTCCATAAGCCCTTTCTCTTGTTCCCCTTAAGCATAAGATCACTACTATGGCTGTCAATCCCTTGCCTCCAGGGGTCTCGGTGCCCTTAACAGATGCTAGACTTTATGAGGGCAACAGTGCACTGGACATTGCGCAGGGCATGCAAAGTCCCATTATGATTGCTTTGGCCCCAACTATTGTTGAGAATCTTGCAAATCAGAACGTCTGTGAACTTAACCAGGTTTCTCATTACTTACTTTCAGACCTTGATGGAGGCCTATTTTCTCTGCTGTAACATGGTCCCCTCTCTCCTTGTTTCTGGTGTGACCCTCCTAACCCATCTCTCTTGTTCATAATCCTTGCAATTACTGTGTTACATAGGTTTACTTTTGAGTGTCTCAATGTGGGCTGGGTGAGTTTGGTACTAGGAGCCGCCTATTAGGGAGTATATGCGGCGCTTAATTTTCTGGGTTTGGGATACTTCACTTAATATAATTCTTTCTAATGACATCCATTTCCCAGCAAATTCCAGAAATTCATCATTTTTGATGGCTGAGTAGTACTCCATTGTATAGATGTACCACTGTTTCCTTATCCACTCGTCAACTGTTGGACATTTAGGTTGATTCCATGACTTTGCTATTGTAAACAGTGCTGCTATGAACATGGTCGAGCTTGTGCTATCGAGGGGAACCTCTGCTGAATGGGGGGTTATTCCCAAAAGTGGAATAGCAGGGTCATATGGCATTTCAATCTTTAATTTCTTTAAGAATCTGCAGATGGCTCGCCAGAGTGGCTGTATGAGCCTGCATTCCCACCAGCAATGTAGGAGAGTTCCCCTCTCTCCACATCCTCTCCAGCATTTGTCGTTGTTTGTATTGTGGATTTTTGCCATCCTGACCGGGGTGAGATGATATCTCAGGGAAGTTTTGATTTGCATTTCCCTGATGGCGAAGGAAGTGGAGCATTTTTTAAGATAATTGTTAGACATTTTAATTTCATCCCTGGTAAAGTTTCTTTGAAGTTCCAGGGCCCATTTTTTAATTGGGCCAGTGTTTTCCTTGGAGTTTAGTTTTCTAAGTTCTTTGTGCACTCTGGACAGTAGAGCTCTGTCAGATATGTGGTTAGTGAAGATTTTCTCCCATTCTGTGGGTTGCCTTTGAGCTCGTGTGACAATCTCTTTATCTGAACAGAAGCTCTTTAATTTCACAAGATCCCAACTGTTGAGAGTTGGTAGCAGTGACTGTGCCATTGGATGTCTGTTTAGGAAGTGTTGGCCTAGCCCAATCAGTTCGAGGGGCTTCCCTATCCTTTCAACTATGGTTTTTAAAGTCTCTGGCCTGATATCAAGGTCCTTGATCCATTTGGAATTAAGTCTTGTGCATGGTGACAGGTACGGGTCCAGCTTTAATCTTCTGCATGTGGAGATCCAGTTTTGCCAGCACCATTTGTTGAAGATGCTGTTCTTTTTCCATTGGATTCTTTGGGCCCCTTTGTCAAAGACCAAATGGCTGTAACTTTGTGGGCTTATATCTGGGTCTTCAATCCTTATCCATTGATCTGTGTGTCTATTTTGGAGCCAGTACCAGGCTGTCTTTGTAGTATAGACTTAGGTTTGGTATGGTAATACCTCCAGCTGTGTTTTTGTTACTCAGGATTGTTTTTGCTATCCTGGGTCTTTTGTGCCTCCATATGAACTTTGAGATTGTTTGGTCAACTTCTTTGAAGAATTGCTTTGGGATTTTGATTGGTATAGCATTGAATCTGTATATTGCCTTTGGTAGGATGGTCATTTTTACAATGTTGATTCTGCCAATCCAGGAACAAGGGAGGTCTTTCCACCTTCTGGTGTCTTCTGCAATTTCTTTCTTTAGGGTTTTAAAGCTTTCATTGTAAAGGTCTTTTACCTCCTTAGTTAGGTTTATACCAAGGTATTTCATTTTTTTAGGGGTTATAGTAAATGGTATGGTTTCTCTCAAGGCTTTTTCACTTCTTTCATTCTGGGCATATAGGAAGGCCTCTGATTTTTCCACATTTATTTTGTATCCTGCCACCCTTCTGAACTTCTCAATTAGTTCCAGGAGCTTCCTGGTGGAGTTTTTGGGATCACTCAGGTATAAGATCATGTCATCTGCAAATAGGGATAGCTTGACTTCTTCCTTGCCGATTTGAATCCCTCTTATGTCCCTTTCTTGTCTTATGGCTTCAGCTAAGACTTCAAGTACAATATTGAATAGAAGTGGTGAGAGTGGACAGCCTTGTCTAGTTCCTGATCGAAGTGGGAATGATTCCAATTTGTTCCCCATTGAGCATAATCCTTGCTGTGGGCTTGTTGTATACAGCTTTTATTATATTGATTAAGGTTCCTTCCATTCCCACTGTCTCTAGCGTTTTGATCATAAAAGGCTGTTGGATCTTGTCAAAAGCTTTTTCTGCATCTATCGAGAGTATCATGTGGTCTTTTACTTTGGACTGGTTTACATGATGAATTACATTTATTGATTTGCGTATGTTGAACCAACCTTGTGTGCCGGGGATGAAGCCTACTTGGTCCCCATGAATGATCTTTTTAATATGTTTTTGAATCCGATTTGCTAAGACTTTGTTGAGAATCTTTGCGTCTGTGTTCATCAGGGAGATCGGCCTATAGTTTTCTTTTTTAAGTGAATCTTTATTAGGTTTTGGGATTAAAACGATATTAGCTTCATAGAAGGAATTTGGTAGTGTTCCTTCCTTTGCTATTTGATGGAACAGTTTAAGGAGTATTGATGTTATGTACTGCTTAAATGTCTGGTAGAACTCTGTGCTGAATCCATCTGGTCCAGGACATTTTTTGGTGGGAAGATTCGAGATTATTTCCTCAATTTCCTTATATGTTATAGGACTATTTAAATAATTCACAACTTCCTGATTCAATTTAGGCAAGTTGTGTTTACTTAGAAATTCATCCATCTCTTTTGTGTTGTCAAACTTCACAGAGTATAAGTTTTTGAAATATGATGTTATAATTCTCTGGATTTCTTGGGTGTCAGTAGTGATAACTCCATGTTCATTTCTAACTTTGTTAATTTGGGTTTTCTCTCTCTTGCTTTTGGTTAGTTTAGCTAGGGGTGTATCAATCTTGTTGATTTTTTCAAAGAACCAGCTTTTTGATAGGTTGATTTTTTCTATCGTTTTCTTAGTCTCGATTTCAGATATTTCTCCCCTTATTTTGCTAATCTCTTCTCTTCTACTGCTTTTGGGATCAGATTGCTCTAGTTTCTCTAAAGCTTTAAGCTGCATTGTTAAGTTGTTTATTTCTGATGTTTCCATTTTTTTGACGTGGGCATTAAGAGCTATGAACTTACCTCTTAGGACAGCTTTCATTGTGTCCCAGAGATTTTGGTAAGTTGTATTTTCGTTATCATTCACTTTCAGGAAATATTGAATTTCCTTTTTAATTTCTTCCTGAATCCAGTTCTCATTCAGCATCATAGTGTTAAGTTTCCAGGAGTTAGTGTATTTTCTCTTGTTTGATGTGTTGTGGATGTCCAGCTTTAGGCCGTGGTGGTCTGATAGGGCACAGGTTAGAATTTCAACTTTCTTGTATATGTGTAGATTCATTTTGTGGCCCAATATGTGATCTATTTTGGAGAAAGTTCCGTGTGCTGCTGAGAAAAATGTGTATTCTTTGGTGCGTGGGTGAAAAGTTCGATAGAGATCTGTGAGGTCCATTTCTTTCAGGGTTTGAGTAAGTTCCAAAGTGTCTCAGTTAAGCTTTTGACCTGTTGATCTATCCCATGTAGAGAGGGCGGTGTTGAAGTCCCCAAGAATTATCTTTTGGGGGTTGATTTCTTGCTTTAGACGCTGTAGGGTTTTCTTAATGTATGTGGAGGGGCCCGTATTGGGTGCATATATGTTCAATATTGTGAAATCTTCCTGGTGAATTGTACCTGTGACTAAAATGTAGTATCCATCCGTGTCTCTTATAATTTTTTTTGGTTTGAAATCCACTTTGTCTGATAGCATAATGGCTACCCCTGCCTGTTTTCTACTTCCATTTGCTTGTAGAATTGTTGACCAGCCTTTTATTTTTAGAGCGTGCCTATCTTTTGTGGTGAGATGGGTTTCCTGCAGGCAACAGATTGATGGATTGTGATTTTTAATCCAAGTTTGTAATCTGTGTCTCTTGATCGGTGAATTAAGTCCATTAACATTTAGTGTTATAATGGAGAAACTATTGTTAATTCCAGACATTTATTATGTTTAGTAGCTTTTATAAGTATATTGCTTCGCTTTTAATGGTGTTATATTTGCCTTCTCTTCTCCTGGATATGCCTGTTTTTTTTTCTTCACGCTTGAGTATCATTTCTAGCAGTTTTTGAAGGCCTGGTTTGGTGGACATGTATCCCTTAAGTTGTCTTTGTGCTGGAAAATTTTTCTTTCTCCCTCGATCATGACTGATAGTTTTGCAGGGTAAATCAGCCTGGGTTGACATTTTTGCTCATTCAATACTTGAAGTATGTCTCTACAAGCTCTTCTTGCTTTTACTGCTTCGACTGAGAAGTCATTTGTTATTTTAATAGGTTTAGCTTTAAAAGTGACTTGTTTTTTCTCCCTTGAAGCTCTCTGCACCAGTTCTTTATCTTGAATGTGGAGTGTTTTAACTATTATTTGCCATGGCGTGCTTCTATTTTGGTCGTATCTGTTTGGGGTGCAGAATGCCCCTTGTATATGAATGGGCCTCTCTTTTTTTAGATGAGGAAAGTTTTCCTTGATGATCCTTTGAAAAATTTCCTCAGGGGTGGTATTTTGAGATTCTTGCTCTGGTATTCCATGAATACGCATGTTGGGCTTCTTCAGGGTGTCCCATATCTCTTGGATATTTCTCTCAAGTATCTTTTTGGCTTTAACAACCTCTTCCATTGAGCTGGTTAGTACTCCCACTTTATCTTCAAGGTCTGAAATTCTGTTTTCTGCTTCATTAGTTCTGTTGATAAGACTCTCTGTGGCGTTCTGGGTTGAAGATAACTTGTCTTTTAGCTCAGTTTTAAATTCTGCTTGAGTTTGTTTTAACTGCTCTATGCCACTTTTTGTTTCTTGCACTGTTTTTCTCAACTCCTCCAAGTGCTTGTTATGTTCCTGTTCGAAGTGGTTGATACGGTTGTTTAACTCTTCTCGGATTTCCTCTTTCATAGTATTAATCACGGTAAGGATCATACTCTGAAAGTCGTTATGTTGGGTCTGGCTTCCATGGCTATTTTCTGTGGATTTGTTCTGGTCGGAATCCCTCATTATGGGATTGATTCTTTTGGTAGGAGATTGGTCTTCTTGGGTTTTGTTTCTCGTGGATCTGCACTTTGACTTGTACATTGTTGTTTTGTTTTTTAGGACCTTTCAGTTTCTGTGTTTTTCACTGAATCCACGTAGTTAGTATTGTTACGCTTGCCAGTTATTACTAGTGCTTACCTTGGATCGGGTATGTTTGTGTATTGTTATTATTATATCCTAGATGAGGCTACTAGGCTGTTAGTACATCAGTTAAGTCTGGTTATGTTACCAGGGGGTGAATATTAGTTTGGTAGTGTACTTTTACGATTTAGTTTCTTGGTGAAATGTGGGGGTGAGTGCTGTACTTCCTGGAGTTGTATGTTGTGGGGTGGCTGTATGAGAAAGTTGATCTACAGTATTGGTACTTTAAAGGATCAGTAAGGTGAAAAGAAAATGTTTACTTATCTTTGGGCTGGATGAGAAGAAACTCGCCCACGTGATATAATGATTGTAGTGTAGTCCAGATGTATGGCCTGTGCTCCTTTTGTTCCTTAGAATTTTACTTGAGTTTCCTTTGGGCTCTATTGAATTCTGAGTAGCAGTGTGTCTTCCATGGACCATGTGCGTAGGTCCCCGGTGGGCCAGAGAGGCAGAGGGTCTGATGTTGATGGCAGAATTCTTCACCTGTGACCTGGGAAGGTAAGCGCGGATAGGGGCGGGGCCCCAGGGGCAAAGCCGGAGGCTGCGCAGGGTGGTGCTGCTGGCCAGGCGGCTCCCGGGTGGGGGGGCGGGACTGGGCTGGGCTCTTTCGCTCCCTGGCTCAATGGCAGAATTCTTCACCTGGGATCCAGGGGGGTGGCTAGGTGCACAGGGGGCAGGATGCGAGGGGCTTGGGTCTGGGGTGGGGCCCAGGCTAAGCTGCAGTCGGCCTGGGTGCTCACCGCCGCCGGGACGCGTGGGGCTCCGGGTTGGTTGGGGGCTGGGCTGTGCTCTCTCTCTCTCTCTCTCTCTCTCTCTCTCTCTCTCTCTCTCTCTCACTCACTCACCTTGGGCGGTGGCGGGGCAGCGCGGAGGGGTCTGGGGTCGGTCCGGGCCGGGGGGCGCAGGCCAAGCCGCAGTTGGCCTGGGTGCTCGCCCCAAAACAATCTTCTTGACTACTTCGTTATCTCCCTTGGCTTAATAAACATTGATCTCATTTGCCAAATTTGGTGTTTGTTTGTTTGTTTTGTTTTGTTTTTTTGCTTTTCTCCTATAGAACTTATAAAAAGATTCATCATAAAATCTGAGGCAAGTGCTTATGATAGAAAAAGGCTCTTTTTTTCTTTTTTTATTATATTTATTTATTTTTCCCTGGTCACACAAGCTTAAAAGGTACCCCGTTCCCTCCTTCCCTCCACCCCTCGCCAGTCCCCCTTACACCCTCCCCCCCTTTTCCTCTTCCTTTCACCCACACCTTCCCCTTTTCCCACTGTGTCCGCCTTCCCCACTCCCATTCCCTGGAGAATCCTGTTGTGTGAATGCCAAACAGTCCTCCATTCCAGTGAGGTGTAAGGATTCATTGGCATTGCCCAGAGCACTTTCTTGAGTTCCCCTTTGGTATGGGAACACTTTTCTGACTGTAAATCCCTTGCCTTTAAGGATCATAATGCCTGTGATCCATGCTAGACTTTGGGGGGTCATTGACATGTCAATCATTGTGCAGGTCAAGTAAAGTTCAATTATGGCTGCTGTGGCCCAAACTTGTGTGGAGTGTCTTGCATCTTTAGACTCTACAATATTGCTGTCCCCCTTCTGAAAATTTCTCTGAGTTTCAGAATGGGGAGAGATTTGGCTCGTCTGATTCAGGTGACTAATGTAGGGGCTTTGGTGTTCTGGATTGTGGTTTGTTGTTGTTTTCAGTCTTGCTGTTCCTACATCACCTTGGCTCCATCCTGATTGGTACTGGAGGTCACCTCCTAACCAAAGGTAAAATGCTGTTTAAATGAAATATTACTATAAGAGTAGATTCAAAGGTAGATGGAATAGAAGTAGGAGACTGCAGTAAGGGGGTATCAATCTCCACTTTGCAGGATGGTTACCATCTATCTGCCAGTCACTACTCCCTACCTGATTGGTGAGCGCAAACCCTCTAAGTTGCAAGTGACCAGGAAGGAAAGAGAGAGTGTGCTTCATCAGATGTCTCATTACTTACTTGCAATACTTGATGATGACCTGTTTTCTCTACTGAATCATGACCCCTCTATCCTTATTTCTGGGGGGGGCACTCCTTCCCCTTCCCTCCTATTTATAATTGTTGTGATTACGTGATTACAGAGATATCTTTGCATTAAATGGGTTTGATTCTAGGATCCGTCTATCACGGAGTACATACAACATTTAATTTTCTGTGTCTGGGATACTTCACTCAAAATAATTTTTTCTAATTCAATCCATTTCCTGGCAAATTAGATTAAATTATCTTTTCTGATTGCTGAGAAGTATTCCATTGTATAAATACATCACATTTTCCTTATCCACTCATCAAATGTTGGGCATTTGGGTTGATTCCATGACTTTGCTATTGTAAACAGTGCTGCTATGAACATGGTTGTGATTGTGTCAGTGAGGTGAAATTTGCTTTATGGAGGATTATTCCCAGAAGTGGAATAGCAGGGTAATATGGCATTTCCATGTTTAGCTTTTTTAAAAATCACCAGACTCTTCTCCAGAGTGCCTGTATAAACCTTCATTCCCACCAGCAATGTAGGAGAGTTCCCTTCTCTCCACATCCTCTCCAGCATTTGGTGTTGTTTGTATTGTAGATTTTTGCCGTACTGACTGGGGCGAGATGATATCTAAGGGAGTTTTGATTTACATTTCTCTGATGGCTAAGGATGTGGAGCATTTTTTATTTGTTAGACATTTCAATTTTGTCCCTGGAAAAGTTTCTTTTGAACTTCCAGACCCATTTTTTAATTTGGCAATTTATCTCCTTGTGTTTAGTTTTCTAAGTTATTTGTGCTCTCTGGATAATAGAGCTTTATCTGGTTAGTAAAGATTTTCTCCCATTCTGTGTGTTGCCTTTTTACTTGGTTTACAATCTCTTTATCTGAACAGAATCTCTTTAATTTCAAAATATCCCATTTGTTGAGTGTATGTTCAAGTGCCTGTGCTATTGAAGTTCTCTTTAGGAAATGTTGGCTTAGTCCATTCAGCTGGAGGAATTTCCATACCATCTCGACTAGAGTTTTTATATTCTCTGTCCTAATATTGAGGTCCTTGATCCATTTGGAATTAATTTTTGTGCATGGTGACAAATACAGGTCCAGTTTTAATCCTCTGTGTGTGGAGATCCAGTTTTGCCAGCACCATTTGTTGAAGATGCTATTCTTTTCCACTGAAATTTTTGGACCCCTTTGTCAAAGTTAAAATGGCTGTAATTATATGGGCTTATATCTGGCTCTTCAACCCTTATCCATTGATATACATGTCTATTTTGGAGCCAGTAGCAGGCTGTTATTACTATGGATTTATAGTATAGATTAATATTTGCTATGGTGATACCTTCAGCAGTGTTTTTGTTACCCAGGATTGTTTTTGCTATCCTGGGTATTTTGTGCTTCCATATGAATTTTGAGATTATTTGGTCAACTTCTTTAAAGAATTGCTATGGGATTTTGATTGGTGTAGCACTGAATCTCTATATTGCTTTTGGTAGGGTGGTCATTTTTATGAAGGTGATTCTGCTGATCCAGGAGCATGGGAGGTTTTTCCACCTTCTGGTGTCTTTTTTAATTTCTTTCTTTAGTGTTTTGAAGTTTTCACTGCAAGAGTCTTTCACTTCTTTGGTTAAGTTTATACCAAGGTATTTCATTTTTATTAGGGCTATATTAAATGGGATTATTTCTCTTAGGGCTTTTTCACTTCATTTGTCCTTGGCATATAGGAAGGCCACTGATTTTTGCATGTTTATTTTTGTAAACTGACACCCTGCTGAACTTCTTTTTTTTATTTTTTCCACTCCTACAAAATTAATAGGTACCCGTCGTCTCCCTCCCCCCACACCTCCACGGTCCCTCTTGTACCTTCCACACTTTTCTCCTTCCTTTCCCCCACTCCCTCCCTATCTCCCAGTGTCCCATCTCCCCCCCCCCCCGCATCCCTCGAGAATTCTTGAGTGTTAAGGTCAAACTTTCCTCTAGGTCCTTCATTCTAATGAGGTGTAAGGACTCAGTATCATTGCCAAGAGCCTTTTTTTGTATTCCCCTTTAGTGTAGGAAAACTATTGTGGCTGTTAATCCCTTGCCTCTAAGGATCCTAGTGCATGTGGTCCATGCTAGACTTTGGGGGTTCAATGATATGTCATCTTTACGCAGGTCATGAAAAGTCCTATTATAGTTACTTCAGCCCTAACGTGCGTGAAGTATCTTGCATATTGATGCTCCTCCCCATTTTTAGGCTCTTACAATCTTACCACCCCTTCTTCCTCATATTTCCCTGAGCTTTAGGATGGGGAGAGATTAGGCTGGCCTGTTTCTAGGTGGTTAATGTAGGGTCTCTGATGATCTGAATTATGGTTTATTTTTTTTTCAGATTTTCTGCTCCTGCACCGCCCTTTGCTCCATCCTGATGGGTACTGAATGTCACCACCTGGCCAGAGATAAAAAGCTGTTAAAATAGAGCCTTATTATAAGAGTATAGATGAAATAAAAGTAGGAGACTGTGGTGAGGTGGGGTCAGTCTCCATTTGCAGTATGGTTACCATCTATCTGCCAGTCTCTATGCCCTCCCTAACTGCTGAGATCAAACCCTCTAAATTGCAAGTGACCAGGAAGGAAAGTCTATGAGCCTAACTAGATGTCTCACTACTTACTTGCATGGTGATCTATTTTCTCTGCTGTAGCATGATCCCCTCTTTCCTTGTTTTTGGCGTGGCCCTTCCCCTACCCTCCTATTTATATTCTTTGCAATTACTGTAGGTATTACAGAGATTTATCTTTGAGTGTGTCACTAAGTGGGTTTGGTACTAGGATCCACATATTAAGAAGTACATACAGTGCTGAATTTTCTGTGTCTGGGATACCTCACTCAATATAATGTTTTATAAACCCATCCATTTCTGGCAAATTTCACTAATTCATCATTTTTGATGGCTGACCATTACCAGACTGCTTGCAAGTCTACATTGCTGGTGGGAATGCAGATTCATACAACCACTCTGGTGAGCTGTCTGGTGATTCTTAAAGAAGTTAAAGATTGAAATGCCATATGACCCTGTTAATTCACTTTTGGGAATAATCCCCCAAACAGCAAAAAATCACCTTGATAGCACAAGCATGACCATGTTGATCGCAGCACTGTTTACAATAGCAAAGTCATGGAATCAACCCAAATATCCAACAGTTGACAAGTGGATAAGGAAAATGTGGTACATTTATGCAGTGGAATACTTATGAAAATTTCGATACACTTAAGAAAGAAAAATGTAGACCAATCTCTTTGATGAACACATATTTTTAGGATGTGCCTATCTTTTCTGGTGAGATGAGTTTCCTGAAGGCAGCAGATTGATGGGTTGTGATTTCTAATCCAAGTTTGTAATCCGTATCTCTTGATTGCTGAGTTAATTCCGTTGACAATTAATGTTACTGATGGGCCCGCCTAGGATTTGCCCTAGGGCATGGCCGAGCACATGGGACTAAAGATGTCGCTGAGGACAAGGGTCTTGGGCGTAACCTGATCACTTCACAGAGAGCCCTAATTGGCTTTCAGGTATCTACCTGGAGCAGCATTAAACTTGACCATTAGCACCTGTAGGATGTCTTGACCTTGTGATACAATTGGATGCCTGTTTCGTGCATTGGTGGCCTTTGTCTATAAAAGTTCCTTTTCTCCCCCCAATAAAGTGAGATCCGCTTCTGACAATCTCCCCGTCCCGTGCAAGTCTCTGGGGGTAGAGGTGAAGGTAGGGATGACTGGAACCTGCTTTCATCACAGCCAGCAGCTGTGTGTGTGTGTGAGTGAGTGAATAAGTGCGTGAGTGGGAACTGGTTCCCACAAGTGGCGACCACGAAGGGACACTTCTGAAATCAGACGAAGCTAAGCAGGCTTTGGGGTAAGTGAAAACTTGGGAAATATGGGGAATTCAACGTGCAGACCGGATCCAGTGCCATCAGCACTTAAGTCCATATTAAGGAGTCGCGGGTTTGACATTTCTGATCCAGGCATTGCCAGAGTGTGGAAATTGACTCTTGAGTTGGCTCTATGGGCTCTGGCCACCAACATATTTTCATGGGACACATGGAATAAAGTAGAAGGTCTAGCCAGAGAGCGAGAAAGGAATCATAATATACCGTCTTCCGTGGAATTTTATTCCACAATTTCTGCGCTCAAGATGGCTTTCCTTCCCAATCCAATTCAGCCCACACTGGAGCAAAAGGTACAGGCAGAGAGGGAGGGGCCAGAGCCATTCTGGAGCACGGCTCCAGGGGAGTTGGAGCCAACAAGCTATCCCAGGGCCGCCACAGGGGGCTCCTCCAACGAGCCATGTGGGCCGGCCTGGGGAACAGAGAAGTTGCTATGTACAGGGAAGCCAAGTGGTGTGGGACCTCGGAGCTGGGGCCAGGCGGGCAAAGCTGTGGGCCCACTGAGCCGGGGCTGGGCGGACATTCTGCCGGATCATGGCAGGGTGCAGAAAACCATGGGGATGGTGGACATGCCTGCTGCTTAGAGAATGATAACCCATCACTGTGCAAACACCGAGAACGTTACACTGTGACAGGGGCGCGCAGTACCGGTACTGAAGCCGCTACCAGCAGCGGTGGAGAGACTGCACGTGGCTGCAGTGGGGCAACACGTGGGGATGTGGAACCATGTGGCGGGGGAGCCGTACATGGCTGCAACGAGGCTGCACACAGCCAGGGGGCAGAGGTTCGCAGAAGCAGACCAGTGTGTGGG